>OZ010798.1:142162006-142373983 GCA_963932465.1 Maratus speciosus
GTCAGATTCTTCAGAGTAATTTTCGCTATCCCGAACCTTGCATTTGGCATCACGCTTTGACTGGTGCTCGTAAATGATAACCAAGATGTTGAGGTTTAAACGCCTTGAGCCTTAAAGTCGTATCTTCTTTGTCCAATGCCCAGTGCTTAATTTGCGCCTGAGCTCAGCTCCCGTACTTCCTTGTTGTTGTCATTATTTAAATACTGGTCAGAATTCAACGAAGCTCATAAACACTGCGCTCTGGAGCCCAGCGGAACAGCTTTTCCGAAAAAATGAATTCTAAATTATCTTTTCATTTTTTTCCAATTTACAATCCTTTGCGTCCTTTCCTACCAAAGCATTTATATATGCGACATAGGCGTGTGTCACTCACGTTGGAGCATATTCCTATTTAGCGCTCGCAATTGTTTCCGACAATTGTTGTTTGTTGTTGAAATGCAAACTCAATTATTTTCTTTTCTAATGGTTTCCGAACAGCAATAGGAACATAATCATATTAATTAATTAATTAATGTTACTAGGACTTCCCTCAGTGGGATTAGTCTGAGCGATATTACTGAGAACATAGATTTAATAATAACATGTGGAAGCAAAGAAAATGAGATGTTATCTTTAATTGTCCATATACTGCGAAAAATTGAAATGATGAAAATAAACGAATTGTAGAATTACAAAATCTTATATAAAAATTCGTATACACTGTTTAAAAGAATGGGAAATCAAACCATTCAAGACAGCCATGCATGGATATAAAACTGAAAGTACGCAATTCCAAGTAAAATAGAAAATGAAACACTAATTTACTTATATCGGAATTTTAACTATATAAAATGATGTCAAGAGCATAATCAGACGCTCCGCACCAATTTGAGTAACTTTAAATGACAAATATATGATGTTTAAAAAGAATGGACTATACTTTATATGGTGTGTGCTCCCCCGGAATAGTTAATATTGTACAATATCTGTTTTCCACGGATGCAATGTTGTTGTCGATAACATTTAAGGAATTCTCTTCTCAAAATCTAATATAGTATCAAAGTACCGAATACATCAAAAGTGGCATGCAATGCTTCGTTAGAGTGTGTTTTAGATATGCTCCATCGGATCTAAATGATGAGTGTATGCTGGCCACTACATATACGCTGTATTGTTTTGTTTTCAAACATATTCTGCACAAGTTGAGCTGTATTTAGCATGTATTAAATAAAAGAAATCGGCAATGATTACAACATAAAGTATGACACAAGATCTGAATATATCGTCTGCATAACTTTTGAGCTGTCAAAGTATCATTTGAAGTAATTTACAAATCCATACATATTTATTCAGCAAAACATGCAAGCTAACATACGCCAATATGAACCCGATTACAAAATTTCACCAGAATAAGTTAATATATAAAAAATCTACTAATGATAATTGAGAATATGACCTTATGATAAAATGTCTAGAAAAATGAATCGGATAAAAAATTCATATCACATTTAAAACGGCACTTCCCTCTGTTAGTGGCCTTGGCGAGAGAGAGAAAAGCCTACAGAAGGAACACTTTAACAAGTACTTTCGGGCAACCTACTCACTGTTTCATACAGGTCTTTATTCAATATTTACACAATTTATTTAATGCTAGGTGGGTATCTATCAGTTTTGTTGCATTTAAATCGCATGTTTTGCGGAGGAAATGCAGCATTATGAAATATTTACAGTTGCTGTACCTAATAATTCCAAATTAATGGTAATTGAGATCGCTTTCCGTTAATTTCATCTTTTTAAATTTTAAATTTTTTAGAAACCATTCATAGAGACAATTGTATATTTTAAAACTAACCCGAAGCAAAATTTCAAAATTTTGGGCTCAGCAGTAACAGAGAAATAGAAAATTTTTGAAAGTTTTTTGTTTCTGCACTGTTTTTTATAGCAACATTTTTAGAAATTGTTCTATTGCGAGAATTTACGTCATGATAAATACAGCCATGTCAATTTCCATGTTTATATTCCTAACAGTTCCATGTTCTTCGTTACTTAGATCATCTTTAGATCTTTTTCCGCTTTGTTTAGTCTTTCTATTTTTTAGAATTCGCTCTACAACGAGCATTTACATCTTATTAATTACTACCATGCCAAAGTTCTAGTTTCTAACCCCAACAGTATCCCAAAAATTTCAGTATTCCAAATAAAACATAGTTTAGAACCTTTCTAGAAATTTTTACGTTTATCCGTCAAATTGAACATTTTAGAGAGCGTTCATTACGAGTATTTACATCTTAAAAGTAACTACCGCACCAAATTTAAAGTTTCTAACCCAATCAATATCGCAGAAATCACAATTTTAGAACTTTTTTGCTCCTGCAGCGATGTAGGTTCTTGCACTGACATAAAATAGTCATTTTTTCGGAGCAGAGATGGCCACCAACATTTTTTTAAGTTGGCTATGTAGTTTCAGAGATAACACCTCACAAACGTACAAACATTAATAATATTATATACTTTATAATATTATAACGCTTTATAATATTAGCATTAGATGTACAGATACAAAAGCAATTTATCTGTTACAAGCTAAAGTGCCGGCGTTGCCCAGAATTTGAAGGATGTTTGTTCTGAAAAATCAATTTCAAAATTTAACATACAACACAAAACAAACATTAAAAAAAGCAGTCGAAATGTTGTTGAACGAATCATATGAAAACGCTATATAAAAATGTATAAATGTATATAACAGACGCAAAAGAATTCAGCTATAAATGAACTTATTTTAATTTATAATTGGAGCAATAATGTTAAAATACGCCAATATTTCCCTAATCGGGTTTTTATTATGCTTCAATACATTTTTCACACTCATATGACATTATACTATATCCACCATGCCCTTTATATTTCCAATATGACGTAATATTTTCCTCTTTCACGTGGAAACCTTGAAATAGAAAAGTTATGAAGTTATATTCACTTTCATTTAAATTCGTCAAACCATTTATTTCATTTTCATATTTCACGTGAACATCTTGCAATAGAAAAGTTATGACGTAATATTCACCTTTTCTTTTTTTTTAAATTCGGCAAACTATTTATTTCATTTTCATTTTTCACGTGGAAATCTTGCAGTAGAAAATTAATTATTGTAGTAATAATTTTATTGTGTTTTTTAATTGTTGGCAACTGCTATAACGAAAAATGTTTAAATTTGATAAGAAATTGCTGTTAAATTGGTGGTTTTTTATTAATTAAAAATTAACTATAAGTTATTTCGATTCCGGATTACTTTAGTTGTCTCGGCCATGTTTTAATACACATGTACGTATCTCTTCACAATTTTGGCTTCTAAATTGTGGATTTTTTATAGAATTACAAACAGACAGATAGACAAGTTTTCATTTTTATATATCTCTCTATTCTATGAAAAGTAACTAACGCTGTCACCGCCGCCGGTTTTGAATTTTTTGTGACCGGAGGTCTTTCTTTGTTAATATTAAGAAAACTATTGCATACAAATATATGAAAATCGGTGGTATTATAGCGAAATGTTTGATCAACACACTAATGCATACAGTTTTCAAATCGAAGAATTATTTTAAGAGATATTTAATGCTAAAGTTGGACAAAATCGTTCCATTAAAAAAATTTATAAGAGCAAAAGCTATACATGGGAATTTAATCATTTTTAGATCATTTTATTCAATAGAAGATCCCGGTCTGCAGATTTCATTAATTTTTTTTTTTTTAATTTGACTCATTTTTTGAGGTTTTATTTCTATTTTAAATTCAAATATTCAGGATTTTGACAGATATCTTTTACATATTTTAGAAAATGGTATTAATTTAAACTGTTGGCAACTGTATAAACAGCGCAAACAATAATGTTTGCTTCAAATAAAAAAATTATTTACACGTTACTATTATAAACAGAATTCAAATGACAATTAAATAATTAAGCATAAAAAGCAGGCACTTATTGGAAATTACGCCATAAAAACTATATTTACATGTGAATTTTAAAAGAGAAAGGATATTGTAAAATAAATTCATTAACAAGCGTTAGAAATCTGAAATAGAACAAATTACGTCACATTACACTTATTATGCAAAATGAACAAAAAATAGTATTGCAAAACAGTTTAAATTTAAAAATTGCGCGAGACAAAATATTAGAGGTTAAATATTAGATTTTTTCAAAATTTTATTATTTGTCGTTTGATGTGAGGTGTTCAGCTATAAGCAGGGACCCGGAGCTGGAGCTGGAGCCTGGAGCCGGAGCGCTCTGGAGCTGTGTTTTTCCTGGAGCTGGAGCTTTAAATTTTCCCCATCTCCAGGGCTCCTTTAGTTTTTAATATTCTTTTAAATCTTTTTTTTTTCAGTCTTTTAAATTTCTAGGCTTAAAATATTTTAATTACATCATTATTCAGTATTTTAATTATATGATTTTTTAGGTTTTTATTATTATTGTTATTATTAGGGAAGGAAACTTCTCAAAAAATGGCAACACTACTTTACTTCTACTTTCTACTTGAACTAAGTGACAAAACTATTTAAAAACAAATATGGCCGCCTGTTATTTACATGTGTAGTCGTACAATTTTGGCTGTTTGAAAAGTGTAGAAGAAATTTAAGATTTTTGTGTTTAAAATTCTACCAAACTTTCTATTTTAAAAGCAAAAGCTAAAAGATGTCATATTTTCTGAACAAGCATTTCAAGTTTGATGAGAAGAAAAATGCATTTTGTCAGATCTTTAATGAAGACAGAAAGTATTTGTGAGCAAACAATTAAACGTGTAAATTAAAATCTGCAACTTAAAAGCGCGAAGTCGGAGCCGAGATGGAGCCGGAGCCGGAGCTGGAGCCACGGTATTTTCTCTAGGAGCGGAGCTGGAGCTGGAGCTGGAGCATCAAAAATTGTTCGGCTCCGGGACACCGGCTATAAGTATGCAAATTTTTATGTTTCAACATAATTAGGGGCTGAGTTAGAAAAATTGCTTTAAATACACAAGTTAGAGCCCAGAGGGTTAAATATTAGACTTTTTCAAAATTTTATTATTTGCTGTTTGATGTGAGGTGTTCAGCTATAAGTATGCAAAATTTCATGTCTCCAACTTAATTAGGGGCTGAGTTAGAAAAATTGCTTAAAATACACAAGTTAGAGCCCAGAGGGTTAAATAATAGATTTTTTCAAAATTTTATTATTTGTCGTTTGTTGTGAGGTGTTCAGCTATAAGTATGCAAAATGTCATGTCTCCAATTTAATTAGGGGCTGAGTTAGAAAAATTGCTTAAAATACAGAAGTTAGAGACTGGAGGGTTAAATATGACTTTTTCAAAATTTTATGATTTATCGTGTTATCGCAAGTTTTCAGCTATAAGTATGCAAACTTTCATGTCTCCAACTTAATTAGGGGCTGAGTTAGAAAAATTGCTTAAAATACATAAGTTAGAGCCCAGAGGGTTAAATATCAGACATTTTTCAAAATTTTATTATTTGTCGTTTGATGTGAGGATTTCAGCTATAAGTATGCGAAATTTCATGATTCCAACTTAATTAGGGGCTGAGTTAGAAAAATTGTTTAAAATACATAAGTTAGAGCCCAGAGGGTTAAATATCAGACATTTTTCAAAATTTTATTATTTGTCGTTTGATGTGAGGATTTCAGCTATAAGTATGCGAAATTTCATGATTCCAACTTAATTAGGGGCTGAGTTAGAAAAATTGTTTAAAATACATAAGTTAGAGCCCAGAGGGTTAAATATTAGACTTTTTAAAAATTTTATTATTTGTCGTTTGATGTGAGGTGTTCAGCTATAAGTATGCAAAATGTCATGTCTCCAACTTAATTGGGGGCTGAGTTAGAAAAATTGCTTAAAATACAGAAGTTTGAGACCGGAGGGTTAAATATGACTTTTTCAAAATTTTATGATTTATCGTGTTATCGCAAGTGTTCAGCTATAAGTATGCAAACTTTCATGTCTCCAACTTAATTAGGGGCTGAGTTAGAAAAATTGCTTTAAATACACAAGTTAGAGCCCAAAGGGTTAAATATTAAGCCTTTTTCAAAATTTTATTATTTGTCATTTGATGTGAGATGTTCAGCTATAAGTATGCAAAATTTCATGTCTCCAACTTAATTAAATTAGCGGTTGAGTTAGAAAAATTGCTTAAAATACACAAGTTAGAGCCCAGAGGGTTAAATATTAGACTTTTTCAAAATTTTATTATTTGCCGTTGGATGTGTGGTGTTCAGCTATAAGTATGCAAATTTTCAAGTCTCCGACACATAAAATTTCTGAGAACGGGCTCTGTGACAGACGGACAAACAGACAGACAAAGGAGTGAGACAGGTAGTGTTTCGTTAGATGGACGAAACTCTAAAAACATGGTGCGGATGACTGTAACAACATCCTAAAATTACATTACCATCATCGATCTACCAATCCCGAATTTAGTTTATATTCGTTTAATATATTCTTATTCTTTTGTGCGGCCCTGTAAAATAACTGTCAATATTATATACAGTAAAACCTATGAATAGCGGACACCCCGAGAATGCAGAATTTGTCCTCTATTTAGAGGTGACCGCTACTGAGAGTAAAACATGTACAGTTATTTAAGAGTTGGTAATCGAAAAAAATGTCCGCTAAATAGAGGTATCCGCTAATCGGGTATGTCCGCTATGGAGGTTTTACCAGTAAAACTTCTGAATAGCGAACACCTTGGGAGGGCAGAATTTGTCCTCTATTTGGAGGTGTTCGCTACTGAGAGTAAAAAATGTACAGTTATTTAAGGGTTGGTAATCGAAAAAATGCCTGCTAAATAGAGGTGTCCACTAATCGGGTGTGTCCGTTATGGAGGTTTTACTGCATAATAATATCATCCTTTACAACAAAATTACATGCTGTATGATAGACAGACAGACATCCAGAGAAAGATAACCTCCGGATCAATAAACACTCATGTCTTTTGTTTTAATCATCCACAATTGTATGTCATACAACATGCCAGATTTTATACAACAGGCTAAAAACGGTCATCGTAGTACGGAATACTGTATTATTATTTGTTTGCCCACCAAAACTGGTTGCCACGGGTTGTTGCAAGGTTTGTGATCACGTGGTTGAAACTGATCTATTCAATATTACTGCGTGCGTATTTTTTTTATTTGCTCCATGTGTTCAAACCAGTTGTCTACGAAAACATCAACCGGTGAAAGTGACGCACACCAAATTTCTGTGACGTATGCAGATAAATTGTGCTTTTTTAAGAGTTTTTTCTATATAATTTTTAAACGGTTTGGAACTTATTTTTCATAGTAGGTGCATTCAGTAGGCGACCCTCATAGGTACCTTCTGGTGCAATCAGAAACGAAATCCGACAAATATTTTTTGAGTTATGCTTGACGAAAGGTTTTTATTAGGCTTTTTTTTAGTAGGACATGGCGTTAATATCCATCGTAGTAGTAAAGTATCCGGACAGTAATATTTCGCTGAGTATTAGCCTTCGCTTCGCTCAGACAATTAATTAACTGCAATCGTGTCTGCCATTTTACTGGTGGTCGTGTTATGTCTACTCGCTGTTTTTTTTTTTTGCGTTTGTAAAACATTTTTACTGATCTTTTAGCTCTACGTGGTGTTTAATTTGCGTTGAAGCTCATAGGAGCACAGCTATGTTTACTTCATTTTTAGTGAATATTTAAATATTAGTTAGAACCCATAAATACTGCACACTGAAGCCCACCTGAACAGTGCTGTGTAGTTTGTTTTGCTAGCTAATATAAAGAAATCCTTCGTGAGTAGGATTTTATGAAAATTTTTCAGTCCCGATTTTGATATTTTTGCTCTATTTATTAGTTTTCATTATGTTTAACGGCATAAAAATATAGTAAAAAAATATTTTTTTTCTTTTGCAGAGGACAAAATTGCTTTAAATTTTGTAAATAATTTATGAAATATAAATATGCGGATGGAGGGGACGCGGGATACACTGGTGATTGTTATTACTGCTCAAAATTAGATCTCCGGTGCTTTTTTGTTAGAAATTAAGCCCTGCTTATGCCTCATCTAAACCTTTCTCTCTGTGATTCTGCTTGGTTTGTTCATCTAAGTTGTTGAGGGAAACTTTGTATGGAGAGGTAGTTATGTGGAGACCTGAAGAACATTTTCTACCTCTGTTGGGTAGAGTTGTCTTTTGGGTTTAAAAACTGGAAAAATGTCGTAAAGTGAAATTTAACACATCATGTTGGCAGCTAGTGCTAAATATAGAGGATGGAGTCGAAAAAAAACCTCATTTTGGTAATTGTAATTTTATCTTTGTATTTGTGAATTAATCTTGGCCTGTGATTCTAAGTCCGTTAACTTAAATATATTTCTCTGGAGTTTTCAAATCTGATTTTACAAGTAAAACACAACAATGTAAAATAAATTTGCTTTCTACATGATAACAGGTCGTGGGTAATAGGAATCTCTAGTCTGTATTACCCTCATCTAAAGGAGTTCACATTGCAACGAAAGTCATCTTGAAGACAACACTTGTTTATCACTCAACTATTTAAGAAATTTATTCTACGTTTACGGAATTCTACAGTCTGAGAAGTTTAGTCGATGATTCATAATTAAAAAAAGCAAATCTAACAATAGGAATGTTAAAAAATAGACAAAATTATTTGACTTTAGAAACTTTTCAAGGGGATGAAAACACGACTACTTCACTATCAAGAAACTCTGACGTATGTGATAGCAAGCTGCTCCTACCTATGTGGTGATCCATGAGGTGTAGTTTTAGCCATAGCCGTTAACACTCATCTCTTCACTAGTAAGAAAATGCAAAGGTCTATAATTTCTTCAGGGTCCATATTATTGCCTCATTCTCTGTTAAAGTGCCATAACTGTAGTTGGAATCAATACAGTTACTCAATACCAAAAGGTGACGTTGCACTTATACCTTAAGATCAATAAGCGGAATTCAGCAATAGTAACAGCATGCCGTGGTTAAGAGATAACATTATCGAACAGTTGAAAAAGTAGCGGTTTCAGCAGTCAAAGAAATTGTGGAATACAGCTGTCAAAGAATCTGTAGAATCCAACAGATGAAGAAACTGTGGAATCCAACAGACTAAAAAACTGTGGAATCTATCAGTCGAAGAACTATGGAATCTTGCAGTCGAAGAAACTACATAATACCGATGTCGAAGAGGTAGTAACAGCTGCGAGTTTAAAAAAAGTCTCAACATAAAGTAGGAAGGGTTGGAAGACAGAGGGAGAGAGAGAGAAAACGAAACAAGATCTGATATTTTGTTATTTCTGCTTGTATTTTACATCCACATTAGAAATGGTACAAACATTATGGTTAAACAAAACCAGCATTTACTCATTGGATGTTTTGAAATAAACAGATCTTTTTCTATAATCAGAGCACCTTCTAGTGCTTGTCCCATGCATGACGATTTGTTTAATCTAAGTATTGTCTATCTCTCCCATACAATTCATACCTAAATTTCTTTTCTAATTATTATATAAGGAAATGAAGTAAATTTTATTTATCCCTATTTCAAGAACAATTGTTTTTAAGAAGCTTCGCATACCAATCTGGACATTAGAAAAATAAAAGTCCAGCTTAACCCCTTGCCCTCTGGGGGTGTTAGCGGATGCATGTCACTAGCCAATAGTGTTGCCGCATTTGGCAGATATATATTTTTTTGGAAATTTTGAATTTCCATCACAAAAATTTAATTGGTAATTTTCTTTTACTTTATTTACGGAATATCAATCATCTTGTAAAGCAAAAATAAGTGTTAACTCTTTCTGGTGAGAATTCGGATTAAAAAGTCAGTCAGATATCATGACGTACGCTGTGTACGTCATTGTCGGAAATTACCAAAATAGCATGACGTACGCTGTGTACGTCACAGAGCGCAAGAGGTTAATGATGCTATTTTATTACAGGTATTATCATTTTTATTTATCAGGTTTCATTTTTCAATAAAATAACGCAATTTGTTTACAAATCGTTTCATATTGATACATCTTGAAGTTAATTCTTTCACTTATGCACCAAATAAATCAATTTCAATATTTCATTCATGCATTTTTTTTACAGCACTTGTCGACGTGGGAAACATTCTGGGGAAGGCCTGGTCACGGTGCTCCCAGAGACCCGGTCAATCACAAAAAAGAAAACATTGAAAATCTTCTAGAAGCAAAAGCGGTGAGTAAGATGGTAAAATTTCAGCTTGGCTAAGCTATGAATACAAAGTGATGAGCGGAGAGTTTTACTACAACGATTGTAGAGCGATATATTTTAATTACTTCATTTTATAGCTAGTTTTTATGTAATTGAAGTTTTTATAGGCCAACGTTCCCGATTAAGAACATGGAATTGAAAATTCCTTTCTAAATTAAATAGCATCATTAAGTGACTTGATCAAATTAGTACCTATAATAGAAAGATGACTTGATTTTTTAAAAATAGAAACCACATAAAATAATAAAAATAACCTTTACCATCATTTTATTACAGAGCATAAGAGCGAAAAATTTTCCATTTCATTTATATCAGCTCTTAAATTTAAAAAGTAATATAAAAATTTTGTTTTTAAAGTCAATTCCTACTTAGGTCATAAAAGAAAAATTTAATATAATCCATTAAGCTAATATTAGTTTTTGTTGCATTAAAATATCTCAATTTGTTGAATTTCAATAAGCAAGTAGGTTTACAATGGAAGTCTATGGGAATTTAGCGAAATGTTAGAGATATCGCCAAGTTGGCGTCATATTTGGCGACTCATTTTGGTCGCCAAATTTGGGCGATATATCGCCAAGTTGGCGACAGAACAGGGTCCCCCCTATAGAACCCCCCCCCTCTTATAGATATGAAGATGCATTAAATGCTTCAATAACCAATGGCCGCCATTTTGTCTCCCATGTAAAACTAAAATTAATTAATTAAAATTTAATTAATGAATTAATATTTGAAAAAACTGTATTAACATCAATTGTCATCCAGTACAAGTTTAAAAAGATTTATTTCAACTTGATAGGATGAATAATGAGCATTTTATTAACGCTTGAAAATTTGAACAAGATATATATATAAAAAAAAATAAATAAATATAAGAAGAGTGTGAACTAATAGTAGGAATTGAAAAATAAATCTTTAATTAATTCTTATTACTTTTCTTTTTACTTTCTTCTATCCTTACAAGAAAAAAGTATTGGATTCATGAAAATTTTCGAATTCCAGTTTTCGACGGATTTACACATTTTAGGGGTCAGAGAACCCGAAAAACATGTTTTTACAAAATGCCTGTCTGTCCGTCTGTCTGTCTGTATGTGACACAAATTTTGTGGGCGGTCTGTCTCAATAACTGAAGAACGGAATTTAATAAAAATTTATATTCAGTTAGTCCTTGATATAAATTGGTGCTGATTAATTTTTGGTGTAAATCGCTCAACAGGTGGCGCTGCTGTACTGCATTTTGTACGATTTCCGAAATAGGTATATCTCAAGAATTAGTGCACGGATTTTTATAAAACTTTAGATTCCGTTAGTACTTGATATAGTTTGGTGCTGATTAGCTTTTAGTGTAAATGGCCCAATAGGTGGCGCTGTTATGCGGCATTATTTATAATTATCGCAATAGCTCTATATCAAGAACTAATGCTCGAATTTTCCTCAAACTTCAGATTCAGTTAGTCCCTGATATAAATTAGTGATGTTTAGCTTTTAGTGTAAATGGCCCAACAGGTGGCGCTGCTATGCAGCAATATTTATGATTATCGCAGTAGCTCTAATCTCAAAAACTAATGCTCGGATTTTCATCAAACTTAAAATTCAGTTAGTCTCTGATATAAATTGGTCCTTATTAGTTTTTGGTGTAAATCGCCCAAGAGGTGGCGCTGATATGCAGAATTGTTTATGATTTCCGCAATAGCTCTATCTCAAAAAATAATGCACGGATTTTCATCAAACTTCAGATTCAGTTAGAAGTTGACATAAGTTGATGCTGATTAGTTGTTGCTGGGTTAGATTTTGGTGTAAATCACCTAACCGGTACTTCATTTTTCAGGAAATATTAATATGTATGAGATAGAAGAAAGTATTGGGATTGCCACATCCGACTAGTTTATTTCTCTTACTGGATATTTCATGTTTGAATACAATGAGAAAACTAGTCAGAAGTAGCCAGCGTCCATTTAGAAACGACATAAAAATGATACATATTTTGTTTTAATAATTTAATTAATTAATGCATTTAAACCAAACAAACATAATGAAAAATATACAAAAAAAATTAAATAACAATTCCACCTATAAACAGTTAACTGCATAGTTACAGCTAAAGATTCCTTTTAATACGTAATTTGCTGTCTCCGCAAGTCCTAAAAATATCTCATAGCAGTTTATGTCTGCTAGCCATGATCAAAACCATAATCTAATTAAAAAAATCCCTGCCGGCTCGGCCTGCGTGCACAGGTAGATTTCGAAATTAAGCATTAATTTCACCAACAAAAACTAAATCAGGATTAGAGAAAAACCCAGTTTAAAAGTATTATCTGGCTGCTATTAATGAGTTTTTAGTTTCATTTTTCTGCAAAAGGTTGTTTTATCAGAATCATGTTAATACGATAATTTTTTCTTCAACCCCTATTATTTATTTTTTAATTTTTTTTCTTTTTTTTTTTGCTGTAAGAGTTGGTTGTATCAAAAACATGTCAACATAAAAGTTGTAGATAATATTAAGAAGATTTATAACAAATTTAAGCGGATTTGATATTTTGTGAATTGACGAAGTTATGAATTTTTTACTTATTTATCCCCCCCCCCCCCCCCCAACTTCGTTTTTTTTTTCTTTGCTGTAAGAGTTGGTTTTATCAAATATTTGTTAATATAAAAGTTGTAGATAAGATTTAGAAGATTTAGAATAAATTTAAGTGGATTTGATACCTTGAGATTTGACAAAGTTATAATTTTTTCTCTCCTTAAAACTCTTTTTTTTTTTTTTTTTCGTCCCTTGAGCCCATTTTTAATGATACCAAAAATTTGTCGTACATAAATTTTTGGCCCTTTTCCTAGAAGAAATAATAACTTTGAACTGAATTGATATGTGTTATAACTAAGAAATTACGGGTTTTTTCGGTTTTCACAAAAACCCTCCCTATTTCCATCTCCTTCGACTGATTTTGCCCATTAATGAACTTGACCGAGATTTTCTGCCCCATGATTTTATGTATCATTTTGGAAGAGATTTGTGCAGAATTATGGAACTTATCGTGTCCATCAAAAAGTGATATAGATAGATAAAGTTTTAAACTTGAGGTGGTTTTGGGTTCTAGGGGTAATGATGGGCGTAGATGGGGCATTCTCACAATCTTTTAAGTTTTATGTCCCTGAATAATAATTTTTATTTTAGTACATATTCTTGTTTTTTTTTTTTTTTTTTTTTTTTTTTTTTCATATACTGGGGAACATACCATTGCATGACTGCATAACAATATTAACGAGATGAATAAGTTTTGGACGATGTTGGGGGTCCAAATATACCACGAAATTCCTTACCGTCCCGTGTCCCTGATGCTGATTTTTAAGTTTGGAGCTGTATGTATAAAATTGTTTCAATAAAAGTAATTCGATGTAATTTTTCTCCGAAGCTGAGATAATTGTTTTATATAAATATGTAGCAAAAAATTAACCTGCACACATTTTTACGTTTGATACTATTTTTTGAACTCTGTCCCTGGGTTTTAGATTCCTTACCATCCCTCTTCTAAAATTATACAGAAAATCACTTCAGATGCAGCGACAGAATTTTTTTCAAGTTTTTTCTCATGCAGAAGTATGCTAGAGAAAGAATGTCTAAAATTCTTTGACAGGAAATGTACTGCAGAATTTAAATCAGCATTTAAATATCAATTTCAAGCATCGTGGCTTTATTGGTAGTCTTACCGTCCCGAAGGTTTATTCCTGCACTTTTCGAGATAAATTAATTTTTTTTTAATTTCATCGAATGTAAATAACTGTTTCTAAAAATCAAAGAACATTGTGGCTATCACTTAGTCTTAACATGATTTGCCAAAAAATAGGTGGTAATTTTCATTACCGCCCCATCCTTACCATCCCTTTTTTTTCCCTTACCGTCCATTTTTCTCTATACCTTCCCCTTTTTTGACCTTACCATCCCTTTTTTAACACCCCTTAAAGACAATGTTATATCAAAATTTTGTACTAAAAATACTACATTGTTATTATTTCTTATTTGAATCTCCTGTGGGTACCATGCAAATTCATCATAAGTAAAAATTTAGAAGAAAATAGAAAGTTATAGTGGTAAAATGGTAAGGAAAATTACACTCGCAAGTTTAACTTAAACCTCAGTTAAATAAAAAAAATTTCGCTGCTGACCATTTTTTCTATATTTTGAATCATTAAGGCATTCGTCTATCAGATTAAAAGTTATTTTAGCAAGTTTAATTTCACCAGATTTTTATTCCCGAAAGTCAAAAGATTGTGAGAATGCCACAGATCTGCAAAACTTTTTCAGAAATTCCAACATAGAGAAGAGTGTAATAGGTAGTATTTCTTACGAAATTCAGCTAAAAGATTTAGACGATTTAATTTAGATCTCTTTTCGGGTAACATTCTGATGGGACCTGTTATCATTACTTTTTTTTTTCATGTAATTTAATTATACTGTGTGTACCAAAAAGATAGAAACGATTTTTTTTTCGCCTCTTGGAGATACGTGGGCATGGTAAATCGCAAAATTGTTTGAAATAAGGTAGATATTAAGATTATGTTGATGAAATAGTTCTGCTATTAATTTCTAAAAAAGAATTCACTTTTTAATTTTTATACGGTCTGTGGATCGTAAAATTCGTATTTAGTAAATTTTTTTCCATGCTCTCACAAGTAAAGCAGAAATAATTTCATTCTTCTATAACTAAAACTCACCTAGTTATGATACTTTGAATTTTATAAAACTTCGAAGCTTTCTGGAAAAACTATTTTGCACTTAAAACAGAAAAACGCATTTTTAGTGCTAGAAAGCTCCAAAATTTCTTAAAATGAATTTCCTCACATCTCGGTAAGTTTTGGTAATAGAAGGAGGGCCTGTCTAACGCAGGGGTATACGGGGTAGTTGCCCCGGGCCCCAATTGAGGGGCCCTTCTATGGACTTAATCAGGACTTTTGTTAAGAGAGCATCAAATTGTTAAAATTGACCAAGAGTTACCACAACTATTACACTTTCAAAGATTTACGAAGGAAGTGTGGCTCTCAACTTCCACTGTCTGCTTCCTGTAATCCATGCTACCCCATCTCTTCCTCCCCAAAAAGGAACAAACTGCATCATCAGAAAAGTAATGTTATAAAATGTTATACAAAAGTAGTTTAGTGCATGAAGAATGCAGTAACAACATAACAATTCTGAAATTTGTTTCTATTAGTATAAGTGCATATATGCATTTGTCTTTCTATATAATGAAATCACGCAAATGCATGTTGATGCAATACAAAGATTACATTTTAAAATGTGATAGAAAATTTTATATTATGAAAAATAGCCAAAAGTGACTGAAAGACCTGTATTTATACTTGAAAGACTCACATTAGCCTTTATATTTCTATTGAAAAGTTGTGTATTCTATCATCTGTTAAAGTTATGACCATCTTTCTTGCGATACCCTGTATATAGATGTGAACAGTACCCGTTTCAAAATGTACGTATACAGTAAACATTTTCTAATCCCACACGCTCAGGACTTGAATCATACCGGATTACAAAAATTACAGGATGAATATCGGGAAAAACGTGTAGAAGTTACAATTAAACAAGAAATGACAGCAAAGCATGTTTTTTATTCATTAAACAGCTTGAATAGAATAAAAAAATACAATAAAAAATACAATGTAAAATACAAAATACGTACAGGACTGTGAAATGAAAAGTGCACTGTAGGCCTACACAGAAGGCCTATTCGTAGAAGCCATCTTAAACAAATCTCGAATATCAGTTTCTTTTGTAGTAGTCTTCTCTCTTCCTTTTTTTTTTTTTTTTTTTTTTTTTTTTTTTTTTTTTTTTTTTAGGAAGTCGTTTTGCATGATGTGGAGTTTCATGAACGAACTGCTTCACCTAGAAAACTTATTAAATGGATTCAAGGCAACAGCTGCTTGATTCCAACGGATGTTGTTTGTGTTGTCCGCATCATCTTCATCTGAGACAACGTCTTTAGGGGAGTTGGATTGATAACACTCTGAATGATGGCCTCATTTGTCAAAATTTCCTCCGTCGGCTCATCAAAATCTGCTTCAACCTACTCTTTTATTTCTCGATTCAGTTTTGGCATGATGTTCTCTAAAGACAAAAAATCTAAAACATTTCCCAGTTCATCGTCAACTGTATCGCTTTCAGTAACTTCGACATTTTCTTCTATTACTTCAGGCCAAAGTTTATGCCATGACTTTTTCAAAGTTTCCTGATTCATTCCTCATTCTAAAGTTCTATCAAATTATTATAAACATCAGGAGTGATTAAATAGGGAATACTATTTTTTTTCCGAAAGTCGTGCCGGATATCCAACATGTCAGACCTTAGAATGCTGGATTAGAGGATGTTTACTGTTTATACAAGAGATATGAAGTTTAGTACTCGTCACTTCAGCATAATTCCCTAATCATTTCTAGAGGAGCCCCCCCCCACCTCCCCCCAGAATTATGTTTGCCCCGGAGCCCCAGATAGTCTAAGTCGGTCCCTGAATAGAAGATCGAAATTTTTATCCTTTTGCTTATCAGAGTATGGGGTAAAAGTTTTCTAAATAAACTTATAGGGCGCAAGAGCAGTGTAAAAACTTAAAAAGTGTACTTTCAAAATTAATGGCAGGACTATTTCATTAACATAATCGAATTCTTACTTTGTTTTGAACTCTTGCAATTTACATTGCCTGCGTATCTCCAACAGGCAAAAAACTAAAACGAGTTTCCACTTTTTTGAGATACCTTGTATAACGTCATCTAAAGCGCCCATTATGTTATTTTCTTCCTCCATAACGGTATAAAAAGAACTTATTAAGGGCCTTTTTATACTTGCCATGCTCAATAATTTTCACCAGTTGTTTAAAAAATGAGACAATTTAACTTTAGATCTTTTTCAATTTAACTTAGATCATTTTCCATGTGACTTTCTTGTGATTTTTAATCTAATTCCGCAATGTTAGTTAAAGTATCTGTAAAGTAAATGTCACTGAGATGACTTTAAAATATTTTATTCGGAGCTAAATAAAGTCCAATTATAATGAAATTCTTCATCATAAGTATTTATGCCATTTAACAGTACAACAGAGTCTTTCAGCAATTTAACCCTTTATATCCTGGATTTTGAATAAAGAAATTTATTCACCTGAATAATTATTTACATTAATGTCTAAGATAAACAGGGTGGTCAATTTAAAAGAGTACCCGTTTTTTTTTGTTGTTTTTTTTTTCTTGTATTGTACACATCTATAATATATGTAGCAATATTTTCAACATCATTACTTATTTAATACGTCTATATTTAATGTACGGGTATCGTTTTTTCACTTTCTAAATGCGAAAACGCATTTTTTAAACATAAATTAGCGTGAACATCATTACTTATTTTTAATACAATTCTGCGCATATTATTTGAGTTAATCGTCTGCTTTCCAGAGAAGTCCTATAAACATCGATGAATTAAAACAAATCAAAACTGAAGGAATCTCATCAATAACACCAACAACGTTGCGAAGTGTGTCAAAAAACTTGATTCGACGTGTTCGTGTTTGCATTCAAAATAGTCGCGAACATTTTAAACATTTGCTGTAGGGAATGATAATGTAAAAATTTGAATTAAATTATGTTTTCCAAAAATAAAATTATCACAGGATTAAGTAACATTGTGCGTCTCCATTTATGTTTTACCTCACAAATAAAGTTGTAACAGTCCAACAGTGTTGGAAATTGTCTCCCACACTTAAACACTTATACTTTCAGACACTTATACTTCAGTGTTAGATACTTTCAGACACTTATACTTCAGTGTCAGATACTTTCAGACACTTATACTTCAGTGTCAGATACTTTCAGACACTTATACTTCAGTGTTAGAATAGTTGCCACACCCGTCAGATTTAAGGGTAATAAGAAAAAACAAAGGATACTCTTTTAAATTGAGCCTGTATATGTTTAAGATACATATATAATAATAATTTGATTTTTAGATATTTTTTTAGTAAAGCTGATTTAATAAATCATACTTTGAGCTATTTTTGCACAATATTTACAGGCAATGTAAATAAATTTATTGTGATCCTATCTGTAACTGAGAAGTATTTTGTAGTTGCAAATTTTTCGTAAACACATTTTTAATAGGAGAAAAGCTAAATCCATGTAAATGGTTGAGAAAATAACCACATTAAAAAATATTTAGCTTCGACTGTTTCGTTGTGCTTACTGAATTGAACCAGTAAAGTATTTTGTACGAAAAGTACCATCTAATTTTATTAGCAGACGAATTAAATAAATTTTACATTGAATTTTCTTTAATGGTACTTACAAGTACAGTCGCGGAAAAAAAAAAAAAAAGTAAACACTCCCTACTAATTCCTCAACAAATTATCGTAGAAGAAAGTTACTGGTACCGAACGATTGGAAACAAAGTCTACTTTTAAATGATGTATATAAAATTAGCTTAGGGGCCATCTACATATTAAATCAAACCATAAATTTGTTTTTTAAAATGGCAATATGCAATTTTAACGAGATATTTCAAATCTTTCGTTCAAGCCATGCCTAGACACCAAATTTCAAGTCATTTGAATATTCAAAATTTAGTGCTTTTAATGATAAATTATATGTTCATATTTTCATTAATATCTCCTGAAATTAAACTCCTAATGTGCTATTTTTTTGTGTAGCAATAATGCTAAAATACCCAAACATAAATACGTTGAATTTGCAATTTTTATAATTTTAGGACATGAATTATGAATTATTAAATTAATATTCGAAAAAAATATGAATTGCAACCTATAATTTTTTTTTTTTTTGATGGATTTAAATTTATTAAGTCCTGCTTTATGGAAATCCAAAATTTCACATTTTTCTTCCAAGTAGTTTTCAAATTATGCTTAAAAAACGGCAAAATGAGGGTTTAAGGAGCCGTCTATGATAGAAGTGACTAGATATTTTGAAATTTCGTTTTCTGTCCTGTAATCTAGCAGTCTTCAATGACTGTTTGAGTGGCGCTTAAGATGCCTTGATCAAGAAGGGTGCTCCCTCGGTTAACAATCGAGTACCGAACTTCAATTTGGATTCAGTTCCTAAAATACGCCCGTTTTAAAACAATTAATTTCTCGGAAACTTATCGTACGAATTGCATAAAAATTTGTTTTTAGGCTAATTGAAGGGTGTAGAGTTCATTTATGCTGCCAGAATTGTGTTCTGCTATTGAAAAAAAACAAAGTTATGGTTCGTTTTAACATGTAGATGGCCTCCTAATCAAATTTTACATACATAATTTAAAAGTAGACTTTATTACCAATCGTGTGGTACCAGTAACTTTCTTCTACGATAATTTTTTACAGTTAGTAAGGGGTGTTTACTTTTTTTTTCCACGACTGTACCATCAGGGCGTAAAGGGTTAAAAAACATTTAAGTTCGATAACTAATAGCGCGTATTTTAATTGTTATGCGTTGTGCGATGGTAAAGCGCCGACTAGTATCGGTATTTGTCATTCAAAAGTCATTTTAAAACCAATTTTTATTAAACGATAGTTCAGATAATTTTTTTATTTATTTTGAATGCATTCCTTTTAGTTTGTAGTTTCTTACAAATTAAATTCAGTTTTAATTCAATTGAACTTTTGTCAATATACTACTAATGGAATCTGATTTTCTAGGTTTCGTATTTTTTTACACCTTATTTACCTTAAATGGCCGATTTCAGTCACACTCGAAAATTAAGAGATTCATAAAACAGTATAACCGCGCAAATTAAATATTTGTTAAGGAAGTCCATCAGTTCTAACTTCGAAGTAAAGGTCATACTTTAGAAATATTTTGTGGTTTTCAATAGCGATTTAACTTTGTAGTTACAGGGGATTTTGATATATTAAATTGTATTTGGAGAGTAATATGAAATTTTTTGATAAATCTTTTTTTGTTAGTTCATCCTTGGCATCTATGAGGCTAAGAAGGGTGCGCTGAAAATGCAGTTAATAAGTATATATGGATTTTTTGCATAAGTATTTATCAAAAATAATTCGTAAAAAATGAATCAGCAATATTTTACGCATGCATTTACCTGTATTTATGTTGAATCAAATGACGCAATTAGATAAACAAACGCGCTAGCCTCTATTTTCACACCACGTAATTCCCGTTGTGACGTCACATGAATACTGTTCATTATACAATGTTTATGCTTGAGCTTCTAGATGTCGCTGCTTTCGACATTTATAGGCTTCCGTTTTTTTTAACACTTTTTGGAATAGCCATTTGCCATGCTACATCTTCTAAACGCTATACATTTAATGAAGAAATGTCTTGTAGTACTCTAATATCTCGAGTTTCATCAAGCCTAAAATTGAAGTGTATCAGAATAAGAGGCACTTTGTCGAATAAAAATAATAAAAATCAACATTAAAATATAATTTATTACAATAGTTGTGTAATTGCTTCATTAATGCAAAACTCCAAGAATTTTTGGAATATGTAGAATACAGGAATAAACTGGAAAATTTTGGAACTTTGGAGAAAACGTTGAATCAAACAAACTATTTGTGTCTTACCTCATTACTGGATCTTTAATAAATAATAACTTTTTATAAGTCGGTAACTTTATAGTCCAAGAGCCGACAGCACAAAACCTATGTTATCAAGTACAAGAAAAAAACCTTTGTTTTATGGGAGAGTAGAAATAGCGGAATCTAATGATCTATGTTTGCCGGAAGTGTAGTGGTGCACAAGCCAAAAATTAATACCAACAGTGGTTGACTTGTGGGTTTATCATTGTGTCTGTTCTTACAACTATCTTCCATGTTTTCATACCTTTGTCTGTAGGACAAACACAATGATAAACCCACGAGTCAACCACTGTTGGTATTAGTTTTTGGCTTGTGCACCACTACACTTCCGGCAAACATGGATCATTAGATTCCGCTACTTCTACTCTCCCATAAAACAAAGATTTTTTTCTTGTTCTTGATAACATAGATTTTTATGCTGTCGGCTCTTGGACTATTACTTTTTTTCTGACTGAAAAGAAAAAAATAGAAGGAAAATTAGAAGGTTAGTTTGTTTAGTATACAAAGCCTTGTTTTTCTTTTATCATGAAAACTGATTTTTGATTCTTTCAACGTTCTAGGGTGAACCTTATGTGAAGCATTACGTCACGGAAGTGGTACCAAGCAAGCACAAAAACAGATACGATGTCCCATCTCATAATATTCCGGCCATCAAGGTATGTAGCACTAATAATACAGATAAAATAGACTAAAAATTGACTAATATACAACAACTGGTGGCTACTCACAAAAGTTTGGGAAGAACTTCGTTTTGGCATTAGAAATAAAGATCTGGTGAGCCCCCCCCCCCCCCCACAAAAAAAGTTGTTTTACATGTTTTGGGGGGCAATGACGGGCGAAGATTTTTACTTACGGAGGGGGGGGGGCAGAAATTTTAATTTTCTAATTGGGGCGGAGTTTATAATGTCACTATCCGGCAGTCAATACTCTCATTTTTTTACGAAGGTATACAGGTTTTATGAATACAAAGTCGAAAATATACTTTAGTGCAGGTAAAATACGTTTTACAGAAACAACTGATAGCCATTCACGAAAATTTGGGGAAAACTTTCTTTTGGCATTAGAAATGAAGATCCGAAGAGTCCCCCAAAATAAAATTGTTATACCGTGTTTAGGAGAAGAAAAAGGAGGCAAGAGGGTGGAGGAAGGACTCAACTTTTTTTTAAATATGTAAAGTGGGGTATCGTTTATTATGTACTTTTAAATTCTGAATCCGATGACACCATCCTCAAGTCGATACGATCATTCGTTACAACGTTACGGCAGGTTTTATGAATATAAAGTCATAAATGATTTTATGAATAGAAAGTCATGAATGGTTTTATGAATAGAAAGTCATGAATGGTTTTATGAATACAAAATTAGAAATACAAGGATTTTGACAACTTTGATGAAACTTCAAAGAAACTTAGATAACCTTGATTTTTATTATTACTATTTTGCGGACATTCAATAACTTACTTAATATGATATAAAGAGCATGTTTTGAACTTAAAGTAAATGTAACAAAGTTGTGCTCAATAATAAAGTATAATTTTGGACTTTGTATATAAAAAAAAAAACAAAAAAAAACGTAACTTTGTAACGAATGATCGCTTCGACATTTGGATCGTATCATTCGATTCAAAACTAAAAAAGAATACATAATTTATTATTAAAATTGCTTTGCTTACCCCCTCCACCCCCCCCCAAGTTAAAATACCCCTTTTGCCCCCAAAACACAATAAAACAACTTGTAGGACTGCCAAATAACTCATGAGTAGCGCCAATCCATTTTGCTATATACCTAGGCATCAGGTGCACACAGGTACGCCATTTCAAAACTTTCTTGGGGGGATGGGGGAGGCAACAAATTTTATTTTGATTTTTTTGTTGTGCACACACTATAAAAAATGACAGATATTTCTTAATCTACGCAAATGTACAACAATCACGAACGCAAATACATAATAATCTCTTCCGAGTCACCCAAGATTCCGAAAAGTGTTCCTTTATCAGCAAATAAATAAATAGAATGGTAAATTCATCTTTAAAAAGTTAAACTTAAATTACACTATGTGCAAATTTCTTAAAAGATGAAAAATGTGTTAAATTACAGTAAAACCTTCTTTTTATCTTTTAAAAATTTTATTTCCCAGACCTTTCGAAGCTCCGTAAATAAATGCAATTTTTTTTGGACGGGAACAAATAAAGACGATTTCATTAATTTATCTATTTCTTTGAGAGTTTATTGACCGTTATTCTTAATTTGTTATCAGAGTTAAATTCATTGCCTAAAAAGGCACAAAGAGGTTTAAACACTTAAAAGTTACCGGGATCTAAAATTAGTTTAGAAGTTTGATGAATAATGCGCTCTCTGGAATAATTTTTCTAATGAAACTTTCTCCAAGCGACCAGGAAAAAACGGAATTTTCTTCAAAGAAATGGGTCACTTATGGAGGGAGTTCATCTGGGATGGTCTCTGAATGGAGGTAAAGTTAGTATTGAGTCTATGAGAATAAATTTCGTTCCATGAAAAAATGGTCGTTCAGGGAGGTGGTCGCACAAGGATTTTTCACTGTATTTTAATATCCTTAGTACTTTCAACTATATACATAGCCTTCGTCAGAGAATACAAAAATACAAGCGTCTTATTTTCAAATGTTACAACGATAAATGATATAAAGAGCATGTTTTGAACTTAAAGTAAATGTAACAAAGTAGTGCTCAATAATTTACTCAATAATATGCTCAAATTTCACGTAGTGAAATTTGAAAATAAGACGCTTGTATTTTTGTATTCTCTGACGAAAGCTATGTATATAGTTCAAAGTACTAAGGATATTAAAGTAATTTAACAACTTTTTATATTTTTTTCCATCTTTTAAGTAATTTGCACATAGTGTAATTTTAAGTTTAGCGTGCCTTTATCTTTAGAAACCTCAGAAAACATTTATTTTCGAAATTTAAAGAAGAATTTACAAAAATAATTTTTTATTAGCTGCCCGTCATTTTCGGAAACGTTTCCAAGCAGCTTTTACAATGCATTCATCAGTTCTCTGTACCCGGAAAGTTGGTTTTTAGGATTCTCTCCATTCTCAAGTGAACATTTTCAGCTGCATAACCGAATTGGTGCATGCAATTGTAACAAAATAATGTTAATTTTCATAATAATGTTAATATATTGTATGTTTGTCTGTTAAACGTGTTTTCTGAATGTCAAAATAGTTACCAGAGAATGGATAGTATCCGAAAAAGTGATATTCCGATTTGAGAAAATTGAGTACTGCATTATAAAAGCTACTAGGAAACGTTTCCTAAAATGACGGGCAGCTAATAAAAATTTATTTTTATAAATTACTCTTTAAATGTTGAAAATAAATTGTTTTCTGGGGTTTTTAAAGATAAAGGAACGCTTTTCGGTGATTTGGAAGAGGTTTTTGTAAATTTTCGTTCTTCATTATAGTACATTTTTGTAGATTCAGAAACATCTGTCATTTTTTACAGAGCCCATGAAAAATGATTAATACAATTTTATTATCTCACATATTTTTTAAGTTAACCAAAGTTCCGATGAATGATAAATGTGTATCATGTTGAGAAGGTTGCGATACAAATATTTAGCAAATTTTATTGATAGCTGTTCATTTCTGTGCTATAAGGGGTCTCAGGACTCTTAAAATTGGAAAAAATGAAAAATAAAGACCATTTTCAACATTTAATATCTTAAAATGTATATGATTTTAAAACGCAATTTTAATTGGTACGTTCTTCCATGTCATGTATTTAAAAAATTGCAAGATACAAAATTAGCATTTATAGGGAGCCCCAAACTGTTAGGCATTTGACGAGCAGAAAATTGGTATAATAGCTTACGCGCAGGATTACAAAATAAATATTGCAACTAGAATGAAAATTTTTGGTGCCTACTTATACTTCAGATTGTAATAATTACTTTGAACCTAAATAAATTTGTATTCAAAGCATTTTTATACTTTTAATACAAAGTTGTATTTAGCTAATACAAAATTTTGAAAATTTCAACAGTATAATCACCTAAAAAAATATTTTTTTGGACAATCTAAAAGAAATTTTATACAGATTAACATGAAATATATACTTTGAAAATTTCATGAAAAAAAATTCAGAAGTTTTTGAGATATCGTGCGCGTTATGCCAAAAAAACGTCATTTGGAGAAAAATGATTTCCAAGTTTCGGAAACGCCCCTTCAGTGGGTATAATTCTAAAAGTCATAACCTCTGTTCTAATGGGAATTTAAAGGAAAAAATTACATCAAAATGTTCAGAAAAGTTAGGAGTTTAATATGAAAAATAATTAAATTTCGAAAAATTTGAAGTTTTCAGAGACCTGAGAACCCTAAAATATTTAATGCTAATGTTTCTATTTTAATCAAATATGATAAGTTATTTTTGCTTTTGCACAATTTTTGAAAGAAAAATCGAGTTGGATATTCTGAAATATGAAATTCCTTAGGGGGGGGGGGGGGTTCTGCACCCCTATTCATCCCAAATTGCGCCATGGTTCACCATGTTTGAGGTGAAGTGGACTTGAGGAAACACCCTGTATATTAAGAATTAATTTAAAATGTGTCAAAACATTTTAAATAAATATTGAAAATAGACACTCTATTTCTGCGAACGTAACATATTCACCCATCAAAATGGATATTGTAATAAAGCCCTGCAATTGCATCGCAACCAACAGCTTTGTTATTGTGATGACATTTCCTTAGTAACTAAATGAGCTGCTATGCTATCAAGCAAATATAAAAAGCAAGATCTGAACGAAAACGACCTTCTCTCGATACCATAAAATATTAATATATTATTAATAAATGACATTTATTACTGTAATATCTTATTGTTATTTTCTTTACAGCGGGAATACGAATTCAGAACGCCATTCGCAGCGACTGAAGTTTGAAGATTTTGTACAGAACTTTCATTGGAAACGATGTCCTCATTAAAATACATAAATCTCATCGTACGATAGTTCAATTGATTGTCCTCGATCCATTTTTGGGCTGAACTACCACACTAGAGCCCATGGACATATTGTTGAGAGGAAGAGTGCCTTAAATGAAATACTTTCTAGGACAATCTCGATCTATGATACTAAATCGACGATGGATTGATACGTATTCGACTCCAACATAATGGACACGACCCTATTTGTTCATATGTAACAGCTCATTAGCCACTTTTCAGTATCTTTTACTAACATCACAAATTCAAACAATTTTTTCGTAAAAATATCGCTTCCAATCAGAGAAAAAAAAGTTTAGGATAAGTCAACATATAAAGCAATACATGAAAAAAATTAACATTTAATTTACAATGAAACCTTTATTATTCGTCACTCCTTTAACCGCCATTTTGTATTATCCGTCAGTACATGCATAGTACATGTATAATAATAAAAAAACTAATATAAATCTCCCAGCAAGAAAAGTCCGTGGAGAATTAAACAAAGAACTATGGCAGACTTTTTCAATTCTTAATGTTAATACAATCATAAAGTACTGTACTAGTTCATAAATTTGTTTTCACCTTTTTATTTTAATCGAAAATTACAGTATTATAAAAGCAAAATACATTTTATAATAATAATCTTCAGGCTAGTTTTTTTTATTTATTTATTTAAAGTTTAAACACAAAAATACATTTATTTTTACTGTATATAATGTACAAGTTTGAAAAGCAAGAATTTATAATATTGTAGCCAATTTCAAACTCTAACTTTGATTTTTTATCTTATATGATATGAAGTTTTGAGAAAAAGTTTAATTTTCTGCGTTGATCACTGCTATTTTTTGTGGAAGGAAGGGATGAGTTATTATTACTATTTCAGGGGTCTGTCCAGACTTTTTTGCCAGTTTTTGTGAAATTGTGAACAGCTTTTTACATTTTGTGAAAAATGTAGTCCCAATTTTGCTAATTTGAAATGATCGTTATATTCAGGTTCTTGTTTATACATTTCTAAGAAGATTTATATATGTAAAATACATAAATTTTCTTTATATGTGAAAGTGACAGATCAGATTTTACTTTTAAATGATTAAATTTGTGAAAGATTTAGTTTAGAGATAGAAAAAATTTGTGAAAGTCCTTTTTTTAAGACAAAGAATTTTGTGAAAGTCTTCTTTTTAAGGCAAAGAATTTTGTGAATAGTCCTGTTTTGAGATGAAAATTTTTGTGAAGGGTCCTGTTTTGAAATGAAAAATTTTGTGAAGGGTCCTTTAAAACCCATACTGGACCACACCGATTAAATATTTTTGAAAATTTTTAAAACTTCAATTATATCATTAATATGGTGTAATTAAGTAGATACTAGAAAAATTTTGAAAAAAAAGTTTTTAATTTTTTAAGTAAGTAGTTGTCCTATAAACAGGACATATTAGTAGGACACATAGTAAGGACATATAAAATGCATACATAAACTAATTTTATGAGCAAATATTTTATTTTACTTTAAAAATATACTGTTTATGTTGTACAAAAATACTCTGTGATTTCTCCAATAAAAAGATAATAATAATGGTAAAATTCTAGATTATAAGATCACAATTCTTAAAGAATTTTTTAAATAGATTTTTTTCAATTAAATTTTAATTGGTTATTTCTTTTTTTTGTTTATATGTTATACTTTTATGTATTTTAAAGACGTCATAACAAAATGCATCCAAAAAATCCTGACCAATTTTATTTTTAAAAATGTTTCATTAGCTGTCCTGTTTATAGGGCAGCGGTTCAATATGGGCTAAAGGACCAATTTCTGCCCAAACAGATCCCTGTATTTGTATTTTGACTTATCTATCATAGCGATTGTCTTTTAATTCATGAATGATTCAGTTTTACATTGTGCATCATTGGAAAATAACATTACTGAAAATCTTTTACAAATACTCCTTGTATTCACAACTTAAACATAACGAAGTTTGAACGAACGAAAATCTGGGAATACGAAAACCAGAAAGTTTTGGAATGATAAAAATTGACTGAAGTTTGATAGTGGATTAGGAAGTAAGCTTTTCTGATGCAATTTAGACGATTACTTATTTTTGCATTCATTTTTCTATGCCTTACAGAAAATAACACTTTTGTTAAATTTAAAAAACACCAACAGAAGTTTTAATATTGTACGGCAAAATTAATCTTGCAAAAGGATTTTTGCAACGAGTCCTTTGGAGCCCTATTTTTGAGTCGTCATTTATTCTTTGTGCTGCTTATAACGTTCTCTCTCGACTATATCTGAAATAAATAAAAATAATGATAACATATTTAAAATCTATAAAAAATTACCTTTTTTTTTTCTTCTTTTTTTGTAACTTGAAAAATATTTTTGTTTGTTTTTTCAGGTATAGTTTGTTGATAATTTAATTTCCTTTAAGAAACGCGCGACAATACCTCTGAAAAATTGTGTTCCGAGTTAATCGAGTTTAAAGTTTTCCCTTCGGAGGTTTGCCGATCACCACGGCTCTTACGACTGTAATTTTAGGAATTTTCCCATCGGAGAAACTGCTTGACATTTTTAACTGTTCAAACATTATAATAAAAATTATAAAGACATTTTTTCGCTGTTTTAAACCTTTCTTGTTCCCTTAAATTTTATTTTCAAAATTTCAAAGAAAAAATATTTTTTTCAATGATCATCACTGCTTTGACTTGTTTCCTTTTCTACAAGACAAAGTCAGAGGAAATCTTTATCACATATATGCTACTCCAAGTTGTCAAGTCATTTTTGACATCACGTGGAAAGCAAGCATTCTCATTACACACATGACACATCGACCAAGATTCACTGAAATGTTTTGTAAAATATACAAATCACACCTTTAATGGAAGAATGTCATCCATAACAAAATAAAAATATCAAAACTTTTAGTGTTAATTTTTAAAGTACTTCAAGAAAAAAAAATTACCCCAATCAGATAATACAATTACTCTCAATAAAATATATGGGATACAGTTTATTTTAGAAAATATTTAGATTTTTTTTTTTTTTTAACATAGGGAAATTTGAATTTAAATCCGTCGTATTCTGTGAATTCGAAATCTAAAAAACTAAAAAAAATTACAAATAGGGGAAAAAATTAAACGTATGTTATTTAAGTAACATAAGTTTAGCGATTTTCCCTATTTATGTTTTTTATATTACTTGTTAAACTGAAGTTAAATATCAGAAAGCGGTGGATTTAAGCATTGCTTAATATAATTATTCTATTTTTTTAATTTAATATGTTAGTTTTAAAGGGATTCAGTATCTCTGGAATGCGGTTTATCCTTTCAAGCTGAAGACCATATATTTAAATTCTTAAATTTCCGCGAGTATAATTCTATCAAATAGTGTATGCAAGAAATTGAAGAAATGCATAGTTACCATAAGCATAGCACCTAAGTTTTAAGACAAGGAGTTGTATATAGACACTGCGGAACTACAGAATTCTCATTTTTTTTTCTCTTGATTCATTAAAAAACATTTTATTTATTTATATGTGTACACAACATTTAACACTAGGCATCTATGGATATGCCCTAATACGGTGTTTCGGAAACCTTTTGATGCAGCCGAAAACTTTTCGATCATAATACTTGAAATAACATGGCGGGTCGCAGAAACACCCTTGGCGGGCCACGGAAACACCCTTGGCGGGCCATGGGTTGAAGTCACCTACTCTTAAATAATAAAAAAAACCACCAACTTTGTTCTTTTTTTTATAATAAAACAATCATTGCACTGTAAAAAAACATTCACAGTCACACTTTTATTACAACATCAGTTGCAGCTACTTTCACGATCGCATGTCAATTGTTTGCTGAACTGAATTAAATTTTGAAATGAAATTTGAGTGAGTGCATCAGTATTTTATCAGGCACCAGTAATTGACCAGTGAAATATAAAAACTGCAGGATAGAACAATTAACCCTTTAACTACTGACGCTACTTATAAGTACCTTTAAAATAACTTATAAAATTAATTTAATACATCGATTAGTTGTAATACATTTCAGAATGAGCTATAGATACATTACTTTATCTTGTTCCAAAAGCATTATTGGTTACACAAAACAAAAAATATTTTTAAAAGGATGATTTCTCTTGCCTTTGCATCTTTTCAGCTTTCTAGGCGTTGGGGGGGGGGGGGGATTTTTCAAATTTGGAAATATTTCTATATTTCTATTGTAAGAACATATTTGTACATTTCCTAATTCTGCAAAATACTTAGAAAAAGATTTAAAATAGAAGATTTGAGTGGGGTTATAACTATTTCACAAAATTCCTATAAATTCAAATTTAATAAATCCTTCTAAAATCTTTCCAAAATTTATTATATGATTAAGTAAATCGTCTAATGTAGTTTAAACAATTCACGAAAAATGCTTTAAAAGATAAAATTTTCATGAATTCATAATTCAGTACATAAAGGGTTAATGGATATATGTTCTAACTTTTGGTTGTAAGAAAATTTATCTAACATTTAAAGTAATGACTTTTCGTTATAGTATCAACCCTTGGTTGATACTAGTTTTTTACTAACCTTATCAATTTGGCTAATCATCAAAGAAAAACTATAGCCAAAGTAAAGTAATGTTTTCAATAGATTGGTCGTGAAAAACTGATTTTAATTGTTCTTTAAACTCTCTAGCGTACCCTATCTTTTCTTTTCAATATGTGTTCGAATTTTTGATAATGTTTTTTTTTTTAACAGTTATTGATTTAATTGAACTATCGGTTAAAAACTAATAAAATAAATGTATTTTAGATGCCATGCAAAACAGAGAAAAAATTCTAGCCTGATTTATTTCCTAAAAGTTTTATGAAACAATAACTCGGGATAGCATGTTAGTTGGTTTAAAAAAAATTAAATGTGAATGAGTTCTGAAAAATCAAAACAAAATAACAACTTTCAATTGCTGAATAGCACCATTGAGAGAGCCCAAAAGATAAAAAATCAATTACAGAAATTTGGCGATTTCAATCTTTCATTTTGTCGCGATTTGGCGCAATGGCGATCGGTAGAGAGAACACTGGTTGCGACTAAACGTGTGCTGGAGAGTTAGCGAGGAAAAATTAGAAATATTTTCACGTTTCTATTTTCATTAATTTCTGATTTATTGTGTTTTTAAAATGTTTCTTCATTTTGGATTTTAGAAGAAGTTTTTTCTTTTTAATATATACGAAGTCATAGTTTTGATTTTTATACACAAAAAAAGAAATGATCAATTATTGGTGCAGTCTCATTTTCTAATTAATGTTGTGAATAATTTAAATTCTATAAAATAAAATAGAAAAATGTTTTCTGATTATGAATCCTTATACCTTAATAAGAATTTAGGGAAGTCTGGCGAAAACTATTTCAGTAATTTCATTAGAAAAAATCGAACTTGAAGGAATTTTGCACTAAATTGTAAATTACTGATGAACTCACCCTATATGAGTTTGTGCTTTTATAAAAAATTTCGTAATAAGGATTTTTAGATGCTAAGGCTATCCTAATTAGTTATTAAAATGTTTCACAATTTTTTTCTGTTTGAACATTATATATCACAGGTAAGCAGGGCTTAATTCGCACCAGAGCCCAGCTCCGGTACTTCTCTGTTTTTAGTAAATATTTAAATATTGGTCGGCCGGAGCTCATAAATACAGGGCTTGCAATTCGTAGCTATGCATTTTTATGAAAAAATGCATAGCTACGAACTATTCCTTTTTTGTATTAACACTATTTCCGAATCATAATCCTTAACTTATTTAATCGCAGAATTCTGCCTTTAATTAACATTAAAACTAGGCAAAGATTACTATTCGGAAGCAGTGATAACTAAAAAGTAGAATAGTTGACAGCTAAGTATATGTTGATAGACGTTTTTTAAATTTTTATTTTGCAAAAAAAAAATACTTTAAATTTTGCAAATAATGTACGAAATATAAATATGCAGATTGGAGTGACGGAGTGGGGGGGGGGGGGGTAGGGGGAAACAGTACAGTTGTAGTACCGGTACCACATAATATTAGGGCTCCAGTACTTTTTTTTCTTAGAAATTAAGCCTTGCAGGTCAGTAATGGAAGGATCATATTTGCATTGTACAGAAGATTTTTTTTTTAATCAAGTGCATGATTATTCAATAGGTGGTAGCATAATCCAACTATAAGATGTTAATTTCGAACTTATGAGACAGCAGTTGTACAAGATGAGTAGGGTCGTTCAAAAGTTGTTGACGAAGAGCGAAGTGATCGTCCAGTTGAGATTGCGACAGAAGAATCAGTGCGGAAGTTTGAGGACATGGTTGCTGTGCTGTCTATTGTTGTTCGCATGTCAGCTCTAATATTAGGGCTGACAACTCAACTGGCTCTCAACTGGACGATCACTTCGCTCTTCGTCAACAACTTTTGAACGACCCTACTCATCTTGTACAACTGCTTTGACACATTTGGAAACAATTTACTACTAATTTCCGACCTCTCATATCAGTTTGTGACCTACTTTCTGACTTACCCTCGTATATACACATATATATATATATATATATATATATACAATTAGCTTTTCGCAACTTTTGTAGCTAAAAGGTTTTTCTTCAAAATTGAACGAAAAAGACTTACAGAAAAACGGACTCTTTCATGGTAGTGAGATATTTTTATTTTATTTTACATAAAAATTGCGTTTTTCGACCATAAAATCAATATTTGTCATAAGAGTAGATTTGTATGTATTTGTGGAGCTCGATCCCCTGCAAAAATATCTAAGATATTTTTGTCTTAACCGATATTAAAAGTTCTCAGTGTTTTGTACGTCTAATTTATATAAAACTATAAAAGAAGCAGCTTTTTAAATTTAATGGTTTTTACGAAATTTCTCTTATTTTTTTCAAAGCGAAATCGACAAGAAAAATGTAAGGACTGCTGTAAGCTATTATTTCTACATGCTGTACAGTAAAACCTTCGAATAACGAAACCTCGAAGTGCCATGTTTGTTCGTTATTCAGAGATAAAAATATGCAAGTAATGTTTATGTTGGGGATTTAAAAATAGAGGTGTCCATTACAGAAGTTTTATTGTGTAAAGTACCATACATAATTTTTACACAATCTTTATGGTTTATATTCACGTAACAGATTAAAAAACATTTTCTTTAAATGCAAACATTTCTACTTAATTTCAATAGAAAAAAACTTAAAATCAATATTAAGCAGGTAACAAATATACACACAACATATATTGTGTTTATTTGTAAAATAATTATAGTCGAGCTGAGAATTTCCATTAATTTAAAAAGTCTACGTCCATTTGTCTGTTAAAAAAGAGAGAATTAGTAAGAACAACATATTTTTTTCATGAAATAAATGTTCTTTTTTTCAGCTGATAAAAGTATTTTATGTCATACTAACAACCCTTTCTTTCATTCCTTTTTTTACATGCAACTAAACAAGCTTCTTTCCTTAAATTTATTGGCAATATTTCAATTAACAATACATAAAAAAGACGAAGTATTTAAAAACAAAATAAAGTGGAAAAAGCATTTTAAAAATTGCACCAAAAATCCCGTTTTAGAATTTTTCCGAGAAAAAGACCAAAATTTATATATTTTAATTTCAATCAATCCTTTTCCAGCATTTAATATTACAAGAATCAAAATGAAATTAAAACAGGTAATAGTTGTTTGAGGTACTGAATTCCTTGAACATCTTCATTTAAGAGCAAAGAGAACCCGAAACTATTATATCATATTATACAATTCGTTCTAACATTTTTTTTTTCCTGCTAATTGTCAAGAAATGAAGACAGCATTGTGAAAATATCATCTTCGCTTGTAAAATAATCATCTATTGTGTATTTATTTCTAAAAATATTGTAAAATTCAATTAATAAATATTTGATTACAAAATTTTTGAATGTGTTTTTACTTTATTTCATAAAATATAATATTTAAACTGTATTTTACCGCTTGCCATCGATTGCTTTTGACATGCTTCTTTTTTATACAACTAAATTTTCTGCTAGCCAAACCAATATAGTAATTATTTGATCAGTTCAGGTTTCGAAAATATCAAAAATATCCGATATTTTCTATATATATCCAATATTTTTAAAATTCTCAACTTACTGTTGATAATAAAAATTTTCAAGCATAATATAAATTAAAAATTAAAATATACTGCACTTAACATGAAAACTTAATTAAATAATGTTCAAAAATACATTTCTCTCATTTTTTTTTCATTTAGAACAAAAATGAAGATTAACTAATTGAAATCAGATACAATTTGCTTTATACACTTATATAAACTATAGGATTTGTATTTGTAGTTTTATATTTTTTAAAACAAAATTTTAAATACAAAACAGTTTTAACATAAATGTAAGCTTGTCTTATTTTTTATCCCCTAACCTCAACTAAACCAAAATGAGAAAAGATTCTTTTCTAATAATTCTGTATATAAATGATAATCTAAATTACATTTCATCTTTCAATGGCTGTTCTAAATTGTCTTACATAATTATTTATTCTTCATTTAAAAATAAAAGTTTCAAACATAAAGCTTTAATACAAACATATAATAAACATTTAATATAATAAAGCTTTAAACATAAACATAAAAAATTTGTTTTCTTATTTTCCTAAGAAAGTCACTGCCAGAGACAAAAGTTGTTTATCTACAGAATGACACAGTCAGTAACAGTTGAAAATTTCATTTACACTTACTTTGACTGAAGAAAATATCAAAATTATCTTGCACATTGATATTTTGAAAATAAATATCAAATATGCAAAATATCAAACATCTTGGTATTTTGAAAATAAATATCAAGAATTTGAAAATATCAAAAATCTTGATATTTTAAAAATAAATATCGGATATATATCAAAATATATATCATAATATACAGGGTGTCCGGTCTCAACGGTGTCCAATGGCTAATTCCTAAACCGTTAGTCACAGACATATAGATCCAATTACAAAAATGTTTTAAATCAGGTAAAGAAATATTTTAAAAGCGATTTGGGTCAATAAAAACATTTCTTAAAAAATTACGAAATTTAAATTTTTATACGGTCCCCCGGTCCTATAAGTTATATTTAGTAAAATTTTCCCTTTACACTGACAAGTAGTACAAAAAAAGTCCCGTTGTTCTACGATTAAAATTGACCGAGTAATACCTGTTTAAAGTTGGAGCATATTTTTTACTGCAAATTGGGGTCATTCACAAATTTAGTCGAAATATAATTTCGTCAGATATATTAAAAAATGGTTGAGAGTAAAATTAACATTGCAATATAAATTTGAAATCTTTAGTCATTCTGACATATTAATGCAAAATATACAATTTTTAATACACATTTAAGAAGAAAGAAAAAAAAACAGAATTTTTGTTAAATGAAATGATGCAAAATTAACAGCCTCAATTCTTTACAAAATGATACGTATTTTAAAATATTATTAGATTACACTAGCCTGCAAAAGTTGTGTTATTTCATGTTTTTTAGCTTTTGATAATTGATTCTTATGTATTCTGTACCGCTGAATCCGGAATTGACCTTCATTTTTAGCCATCACATCAATATTTTTCGCAAATTGTAAATTTCAAAGTTAAAAAGTTCAAAGTTAAAATTTAATCTCCTCCCCCATCTCATCACACCACCCAGCTGTAAGAATCCCAAGATAAGCAAAAATATCGAATAAATTATTGAATCAAATAAAATAAAAAAAGTTTTACATATGTTTTATAGTATGAGATTTTCGCTATATTTTAACTTACACATTTGCAAAAAAATTCTAACGTGATTGTTAAAAATGAAAGTAATTTTCAGATTTAGTGCGAAAAAGTACGTAAAAATCAATTATCAAAAGTTAAAAAATACAACCATCTCCTCTACTTTATAGTATCTGATTTTTGTTATTCTTCAAATTTGACAATTTATAATTTGCGAAATATCCTGAGATGATGGTTAAATATTAAGGCAATTTTCGGATTCAGTGCTAAAAAATACATAAAAGTTAAAAAACCCAACAATTTCCGTCTTGTATTATCTAATCTAAAACTTTTTCATATATTTCTTGGCGGTAATCTATCCGAAATCTTTTGTGTTATCCTATAAAATAAGTATAAATGGTAACCACCGAAAACCATAAAAATATTAGATTGTTATCGGATTTGCGCGAGTATGTAAAATGTAATCTCGTTCGGATATTTGAAAGTGGGTTAAAGTTCGAATATAAAGTTTGAACTAGAAAAACATACATAAGATCGTTGAAGTAACATAAAAACTTATAAAAATAACATAATTTTATTGAAAGAAATCACAAAAGAAACAGTCTCAAATCCTTACAAAATAAAACATATGTTATTTCAGTCAATCTGAAACTTAATAAATGTTAACTTAATCGTAATACTTGTACGATTTTTTTCAATGCGCAAATACACATGAAATGAGATCTTCGAATACTTTAAGCACTTGGAATATGACCCCTCAAAGCCAAGCCGAACTCATTTGTTTTCAGAGCAGAAAAGTGGCATAAGTCATGCATTTTTAAAGTTTCATAACTCACACAATTTTAGTGTCACATGAATGGGTCTTTTTTTGTCTTACTTGTCAGTGTAATAGGAAAATTTTACTAAATATAACTTATAGGACCGGGGGACCGTATAAAAATTTAAATTTCGTAATTTTTTAAGAAATGTTTTTATTGACCCAAATCGCTTTTAAAATATTTCTTTATCTGATTTAAAGCATTTTTCTAATTGGAACTATATGTCTATGACTAACGGTTTAGGAATTAGCCATTGGACACCGTTGAGACCGGACACCCTGTATATCCATTGATATATATCAACGAACCGTGGATCCGTCTGCTCTAATAAATGGTATTTTTTATACTCCTGAATAATTCTCACAATTGATTGGGTCAATTTTAGTGCAAATTACTCGTATATTCTTTCATTTCGGACGTTGGTTGGCTATTAAACAGATACTGAAACGTTTAAGGCTGTATTTTAATTTCTCAAAAAAGTTAGAAAATATTGAAGAGTATAAAGTTTTTTTTTCCGAGTTAAATTTGCTTTTAAGCTTATTATTATTGGCAATATCCACGATTAATTTATTAAATGTTGTACAGTCTTGGAAAAAAGTAAACACCCTCTACTAACTCTGCAAGAAATTATTGCAAAAGAAAATTACTGGTACCAAACGATTGGAAATAAAGTCTACATTTTAATTTTTTTATGAGTATGAAAATGACCTTTTATACCTTAATATTTAGATGATTTTTGACACACTGCTTACAGGTTATTTCTTTGCCCCACATAAAAATAACGAATTTGCGATAGATGACAAGCAGGAATTCAGTTCAAATGTTTGCTTTATGGTCATCACAATCGCAACTTTTTTTTTTTTCATGCACGCGTAGTGTAGAAGCGGTATTATAAACTTCATTTGTGAGAAAATTCGGTAGTTACGTATTATCTGGACCAGGAGATAGACTGCCAAAAATGGTTGACAATTACCAATCTTGTTTATTATACCACTCACGCTTAAAACAGTGATTTGGCATATGTTTATTAAACAGATAGATTGTTAATTATGATAAATAACATTAATTTAGTAAAATAATTAAATGGTAAATAATATAATAAATAAAACAGAATAATAAACAATATAAGAAATGGTAGCTGATAAAAGGATTTAAGGTGAAATTTTGTTTTCCGGCCGGAGGGGGAATACAGCAATACAGAATTTCTGCAACAGCCTTTAATATCGCATCAAAAGTATTGTTCCCTTCTTTACCATACAGAAAAAAAGGTTACTGTAATTAGTATTGCGCGACAGCATGTTTGGCGCAGTTGTATCTGGCCGGGTTCGGATGATACTTAAGTGCCGAAAATTCTTTAACACATTTAAAGTTTGTAAATATTTTTCTCGCATATGCATAATAAACGGAGACTTGCGCTATTCACGAATAACTTCGACCGAGGATTAACCTACTGGTCCAGTAACCCCAGGTTGAGATTTTCAACCGGGAGTTTAAAACTCGTATTTACCGTTTACTTGGGATGAAAAGTTACCCAACTCAGAGTTCCTCGACTCCGGTTAAATGAAGTGTGCTTATTGGTTAAAAAATCACATGTCTTGTTTGGTTTCAAGTCGAGGCATCGTTTTTTTTTTTTTTTTTTTTTTTTTTTTTTTCCCGGAAGAAAAGCGCCAAAACAAAAGAAAAGAAAGATTCACTGTAGTGTGGATTTTTCTTCCCCCCCCCCCCACAAAATGTATGAACAAAATAAAAACCTGTAACCAGTAAATATGGATCAAATTAGTTTAATTTCTTGAAAGTTTTAATATTTTTTAAACAATTCATTCAATTTTTTCCCCTTTCTTAATTGATAAATAAGTTAGGTCAAGGACATGAAACGTGTTAACTGCTAAATTTTTTTTTTTAAGTTTCTTTTTCAAATAAAGTTTCGCACAGTTGCTAAAAAATAGAACTTGATTTGGATCAAAACTAATCAAGCTTGATTTGAATCAAAACTAAAATTTTATTTCCACAGCAATTTATTTCTACAGCAATATGTTGATTTCCATTATTAATAGCTCTAATTAGCAATTAATTAAGCATTTTCTGATAAGGAAAATATTAAAATGGAGAAAAAAGGAAAAAAAACCAAGAAAGTAGCTTGTTGTACTTTTATATATAAAATTTCTTTTATTAGTACAGATGGTATCCAGATGTATTAATATTATTGTTTGAATTGTCAGCAATGTAATTAAAATGATTAATTCTAATTGAATTAGATAGTAATTAATATTCCAGGCTGACTGGAAAAGGAGTGAAATAACATTAACAGAACTGCAGAAAAAGTGGCACGGGTGATTCTGGCACCTCCCCGGCACCAGACACCAAGCCGCAGAGGCGCTCCTTGGGTGCATTCAGTTATCACTTCCGATCGATCTATAAACATTTTTCATTTAACTAGTCGCTAAATTAAACTGCACACTTGCTTTAAGTTTAAACTGTGTAGAGTGGAAATATTTTATAAGATGTTATTTTAAGGAACACAAATATTTTAAACATTTTAAGACTACTAGTGTATGAATACCCATTCAACCCACAGAATTGAATAAGGCCTTTTCTAAATCATGATAAATGAATTCTGAATACTATCTGGACATAAAAATGTGAAATATTACAGAAAGTTGAATTTTTATTGACCAGCTTTTAGGACCCCTCCCCCCTCCAGCACTTGGTATGAGAATTTTTCCATTATCAGATTTACAAGATCAAAGCAGTTCACTTGATTATCTTCGAATATTTTTTGATAAATTAGCCTAGTAATTACAAAATATTGCAACTTGGACACAGACATCTGTTTTTGGATGCAGTGTTCCATATGAAAGAATGCATTTATTTTGAAAATAATATTTCATTTTCTATATTTTTTCGAGTTTCTTAACTTTATATTTTTTACTCATTTAGATATCACTTTATTAGATGAAATAAGAATTTTATTTAGAATTTTTTAAAAAGTCAGAGTTTTTTTTTTGTTTGTTTAATGATTGATTAATGATAGATTTCTAGACTAGATAAACAAAATAATGATAGTCAGTAATCTAACAAAACAGGTCGAATTCATTATTGATAATTTCATATAATTTTACATTATCTAATAAATAAAACTGCTTTCTTTTGTTTGTGATCGGTGGAGAAGAACAAGTTCCCATTCGCACCACCCTACCCATTCCCTCTCCTTTTTCTCAAGTGTTACATATTAATTAAAGTAAATCAAAACATTACTCAAGATGGTGCAAGTTATAAAAGTAAAAGTAAAGTTTAAAGTACATTCTACCAAAAATAGAAGAAGGTATGTAATCTCATATTCAGTGTGTCCACGTATAACCTGACCGACCTTTATTTTCGCAACTGTTGGTCCTAGATGCATACTTCCAGTTACAAAAATGGCTTAAATAAGGCAAAGAATTATTTTTAAAGCGATTTGGGTCAAGAAAAACATTTATTAAAAAGTTGCGAAATTTAAATTTTTATACGATCACCCGGTCCTATAAGTGATATTTACTAAAAATTTACTGTGACACTAAAAAGTGAGACAAAAAAAAGTCCCATTCACCTAACATTAAAATTGACCGAGTTATGAAACTTTGAAATGCATGACTTATACCACTTTTTCGCATATCAAAACAGATGATTTCGACCATGCTTTCAGGGGTCGTGTATAAAATACTTAAACTTATTTCAAGGTATCTGCGCTTTGAAAGAAATCGTACAAATTTTACATTTCGATTAACATCATTACCGCATCATTACCGATACAAACACCATTTCGATTAACTTTTATTAGTTAAGTTTCAGAAGATAATTGTATTTTAACATACGTTTTATTGTGTAAGGATTTGAGGCTATGATTTATTTTAACTAAAGTTATGATATTTTCATAAGGTTTTATTTAACGTCCAATGATCGTCTTTCCAGTTTAAAATTTGTACTCGAACTTTAACTTATTTTCAAATGTCCGATCGAAGTTAAATTTTACATACTGACTTAAATCCGATGACAATGCAATATTATTATGATTTTCGACTCTTATCATCTTACACATACTTATATATTAGAGGATAACACAAAAAAATTCGGATAGATTTCCGTCAAGAAGTTTAAGAAAGAGTTTTAGAATAGATAACATAAGCCTGCGATGGTTGTGTTTTTTAACTTTTATAATTACATTTTATGTATTTTTTAACGCTGAATTAAAAAATTACCTTCACTTTTAACCATTATGTCAAGATTTTTTGCAAATCGTAAATTTCAAGGTTAAAAAACAACGAAAAATCTTATTCTATAGAATAGATGTAAGACTTTTTTATTCAGTTTAATTTTATTTAATTCAATAATTTATTAGATTTTTTGGCTTATACTGGGTTTCTTACAGCTAAAAAGCTCGGGGGTCCGATGAGGTTGGGAGAGTAAGGGAGATTAATTTTAACTTTTACCTTTTTAACTTTAAAATTTGCGATTTGAGAAAATTCCTGACGTGATGGTTTAAAATGAAGGTCATTTTCGGATTCAGTGCTAAAAAATACATAAGAATCAATTTTCAAAAGCTAAAAAACATGCCACAACCCAAAATTTGAAAAACAGTGTAATCTAACAGCATTTTAAAATATGTATCATTTTGTAAAGAATTGAGGCTGTTGTTTTTCAACCTTTTATTTAACAAAAAATGTGTTATTTTTATCCTCTTATAATGTTCAGTACAAATTGAACATATGTCAGAATGATTAAAGATTTCAAATTTATATTGCAATGCTAATTTTACTGTAAACATTTTCTTTAATATATCTGACGAAATTATATTTCCACTAAATTTGTGAAATAATTGACTAATATGCAGCAAAAAATATACTCCAACTTTAAACAGCTATTACTCGGTCAATTTTAGTCGTAGAATAACGGGACTTTTTTTTCCTTGCATGCCAGTGTAACAGGGAAATTTTACTAAATATAACTTACAGGACCGGGGGACAGTATAAAAATTTAGATTCTGTAATTCTTCACTAAATTGTTTTTTCGCTTCAAACTTTTTTTTATCTTAACCCTGCACCTAATTTTGACCATTTTTGTAGTTGGAAGTATGCATCTAGGAACAACGGTTGCGAAAATAAAGGTCGGTCAGATTATACGTAGACACACTGTATATATATGGGGCATTCTCACAATCTTTTGACTTTTGGAAATAAAAATCTGGTGAAATTAAACTTGCTAAAATAACATTTTAATCTGATAGACGAAAGCCTTAATGATTCAAAATAAAGAAAAAATGGTCAGCAGCGAAAATTTTTTTATTTAACTGAGGTTTAAGTTAAACTTGCGAGTTTAATTTTACTTATCATTTTACCACTATAACTTTCTATTTTCTTCTAAATTTTTACTTATAATGAATTTGCATAGTACCCACAGGGCATTCAAATAAGAAATAATAACAATGTAGTATTTTTTATACAAAATTTTGGTATAACATTGTCTTAAAAGGGTGTTAAAGAAGGGACGGAAGGGAAAAAAAGGGAATGGTACAGGTAAAAAGGGACGGTAATGGAAAAAAGGGGATGGTAAGGATGGGACGGTAAGGAAAATTACCACTATTTTTAGACAAATCATGTTAAGACTAAGTGATAGCCACAATGTTCATTGGTTTTTAGAAACAGTTATTTACATTAGATTAAAAAAAATTAATTTACCTCGAAAAGTGCAGGAATAAACCTTAGGGGCGGTAAGACTACCAATAAAGCCATTTGATATTAATTGATATTTAAATGCCGATTTTAATTCTGCAGTAAATTTCCTGTCAAAGAATTTTAGCCATTCTTTCTCTATCATACTCCTGCATGAGAAAACATTTGAAAAAAATTCTGTGGCTGCATCTGGAGTGATTTTCTGTATAATTTTAGAAGAGGGACGGTAAGGAATCTAAAACCCAGGGATAAAGTTTAAAAAATAATAACAACCCTAAAATTGTGTGCAGGTTAACTTTTTTGCTACATATTTATATTAAACAATAATTCCAGTTTTGGAAAAAAATTACATCGAATTATTTTTATTGAAACAATTTTATCCAGACAGTTCCAAACTTAAAAATCAGCTTTAGGGACACGGGACGGTATAGGAGTTTTCCTGGTAGTTGGACCCCCAACATCGTCCGAAACTTATTTATCTCGTTAATATTGTTATGCAATCATGCAATGGGATCCCCCCCCCGGTATATGAAATAAAAAAAACCCACAAGAATATGCACTAAAATAAAAATTATTATTGGGGAATTAAAAGTAAAAAGATTGTGAGAATGCCCCATATATATTATCTGCAATATTTTTAACTGGTTTGTATATTTATACATATATTTCCTACATTATATGTGGAATTGTTTGCTTACATAAATACTCATGATCACGAAGAATTTATTTTACTTAAAAAATAGCCAACATTACTGAAAGGGCTGATAAAAATATTTTTTGTGTGGGATTATTTTAAAAAATAAAAGTTTTTTTTATCAATGTATTTCAACCCTTTAGTAATTTATTTTTATTTGGCTATTAACAAGCAAAAATTATAAGTAATCTTTAAAAAAAAACTTCACAATTTCAGGAGGTAACATTGGAAAGTGATTTATTTTTATTTAACTCAAGAGAACGCGCGCATAACCAGGCTATGAATGATTTTTACTTTGTGTTGTGACCAATAAATACAAATAATAACCGTCACCTTATTTAGTCGGAGACAATTGTTACAAATTCCGAGATAAAATAAGCTGAAGATTAATTTAAAAAAATAGTGGTAACAATTGGAAAAACCATACGCACTCTGGGTCTATCAGGCCAGGCGCGCGTCCTCCCGGGTTAAAAACTCTGAGGCTTATGCTTAAAGCAAAAACGATTTATTATTAAATTATTATTTTCGTAGACAATAGTACTTCTAATGCAATATTTTATATTATATATAATTTTGAAATTAAAATACAGTTGAAAAATAAATGTAATTAAAATAAATATTTCAAATTTCACAAAAAATTGGAAAACATAATGTGGAAACTAACAAACAATAACAACAATGCTATAATTTTAATCAATGATAGAGGCATTTAATATAATGAGATTCATAATTTTAAAAAGAACAAACCCCTCTTAAAAACTTCAATAAAGTAATAAAACTCAAATGAATTGTTTAAATTTAAATTAAATTATCTAATTTATAGATCTGATGTATATTTATCTAAGTTTGTATGTAAACAATAATATATCCTTCACACAATAGACCCAAAATTTAATTTGCAAACATTCTATGAGTACTAATCAAAAATCTACAGAGAATCTATGGATATTTTAAGATAATCTGTGTATTTCTTTATTTAAACAAATCAGCCTGATGTCTCACATTTCAGTTAGAACTTATGTAAGTACGACATTTATTTCGGTATTATTAAAACACATTCGTGATTTTTTTTAAGATCTAAATTGCAAAAAATAAATGACCTTAAACGCAACAGTTGTTATTTTAGTAGCAAGTTATAGACCGTTTAAGTAATGTTAGCTATTTTTAAGGCAAATAAATTTTTCGCGACCACGCTTATTTGTGTAAACAAACAATTCAACATATAATATAGAGGATATACTATATATAAATATAAACAAATCAAATGAAAATAATGAACATCATATCCATGAGATTACATACTTTACATCTGTTTTCTTCTGTTTTATTTAATAGCATAACTTCTACATTTTACACACCACCTTCATTCAGTAGTACGGCACCATTGTAAAATATCCTCTCCATCTCACCGCTTGTTTGTTTTTCGTTAACTATGCATGCTCGGTTGAGGAAATTCGACTTCAACTCTGCTCTAGATCAGAGTTGGGTTACTGCACCTGGTATTAGATTTCAACTTCGAACCGGTTCAGTGAGGTAGACGGTGAATACTATTTGAGCGTTCGACCCGGGTTTTCGGTATAACTCGGGGTCGAAGTTATTCGTGAATAAGAGCGTTAGATTGCTTAACCTTTAACTGATGTGACTAAAATTAGTCACACAACTGATGTGATCCGGTCTCTCAGACCCCTCGAATAAAATGAATAAAAAAAAATAACTCAAATGGTTGAATTTACTTAAATTTTGTCCTAACAATATCGTTGTACTTATTTTAGGAGCATGTGAATTAAATTGCATGAAAAAAGTATTTTATTCATATTATTTAACTTCAGTACAGAAAAGTAAAAAGCTGTAAAAGTGTTTACAGCTGGGAGTCGCGGGGTCTGGGAGACCGCGTGACATAAATTAAAGGTTAACTGTACCACCGAATAAAGAGGCCCATTTTATATTTCTAAGAAGGAAGATTTCCATGAGCGCATACCCCCAAAAATTTGAAATAGTTACAGAATATTCTTGTCATGAGGATAACCAGAGTATAAAATTTTTGTTGCGAAATCTCGATATAACGCCCATAAAAAAAAGAAAATTTTGTTTTCTGGGTGATTTATTGTCGATTGGCGACACAATGAAATTAAAAAAAAATTGTTTTTATGATAAATACTCTTTAAGAAAAAAATTTTCCGCTCTTTATTCTGAACTAGTTAAAATAAGTTTAACTTAAATTAAAAAAAAAAAACTTTTATAACTACAGTTTTGTCACATACACTTATATGTATATCTAATGAAATTTAACGATCGTACTATACGGTTTAGAACAAAAAGTAAAATGATTAAAATTGTTTCAAGCTCAAAATTAAGATCCGATTCCGAGCCACTTTCGATATTCTTAGTGTAGGAGACAACAAGAGAATAATTATTGTTGTCATGGAAACAACGACTTATTTAATATCGAAATTTATAACGACAGCGCTCTTATTCAAGCAGTTAATTTTCGGACCCATTTAAAACTTATTCAAAAGGTGAAAACATGTAAAATTAAATAAACGCAACTTATATATAAGGTTAGTTGGGGCAGCTGGGCCATGATTTTACAATGTGACTCTGGAGCTTCTGACAATTCAGCTTCAAAAAGCTAATGTTCATTTGAATTAAAATCTGAACTTCTGTAAATGGGTTCAGTTAGGCTCCCTCTATCAGACAGAAATGCTTCAAAATTACATTTTAATATAAAAATATGCATATTTCACCTTTCTTTCCTCATGGGTCCAGTTGCCCCGTAAAAATGGGGTAAGTGGACCAGGAGGGTCTATGTTCCACACGCGTTTATTTATTTTTTTCATATGGGATATCAGGATCTGTTTGAAAAAGTGTAAACAACTTAAAATAATTTAAAACAGCCAGATCATATAAATTACATGTGAATAAAGAGCGTTGTAAGAGAAACCTTTGCTGTCAATGTGTCTAAAAAAGCACTAAAATTGAAAATATTAGATTTATTCATATCAAAAACATAAAAATTAAGTAAGTACTTAGGTACTTTAGTATAGGTAATAAGTATAAAAGTCACATGGGTATTTTAAGGGGGAAATAGCAAGGTAAATCTATGAACAAACGGCTATGTAAGTACTTAAGTACTTTATCTGTACCCAAGGCTCACATTATATAGGGAAAATTTTATTGTTCCTACCAGAACCCTTAATGAGTTACCTTCATGATCATTTTATTTAACATATTCTAAAGAAAGGTGCGATGAAGATATTATTTTCAAAATAGTGGTAGGAACAATAAAAGTTTCCCTATAGAATACTACCCCTGTATATCGTACAATTTCAAGACTTGCCTTTCTCGCTTTCAGGGGCAAGGTACTTGCATTCGTAAAATGTTCAAATAATTTAATGACACCAGTATTTACAAGAGAATCTATTTGAAAACAAGTAAAAGTATATTTTCGCGTACTTAATAAAGGTGAAATTTTCATTATAAAATTCTTATGCCAATATGGCAATTAGGAATTAAAATTATGTGATGTCATAACGGAATCACCGCCTCTCAAGGGGTCAAGAAATTTGGTTTGATACCACCCAATATGCTTTTTTAAATTTTTATTACGTAATTTTAATATGATATTCTACAACTTTCTTTATTATGAGCAAAAAACAATGGAGAAATTTACTTCCCGTAGTAAGAGAAACTCAAAAAAAAAAAATTTATAACTATTGGGGTAACTGGATCCAGCATGGTCCAGTTACCTCGGATACATGTCCCAGTTACCCCATTCTTGAAATTTTTATGGGGTAACTGGGACACCGGGCTTACATTTGAAACTTGAAGTAAATATGTATAGATACCTAATAATATTAATGTGCCAATAATATTAATGTAGTTATATGCCTAATCTTTAAAAAAAAAAAAAGATTGTTTAATAAAAGTACTTACCGTATTTTAATAAAAAGTCGTGGAAGTTCAATCAAATGGACGTTGTTTTTAAAAAGAGGAACCTAAATTTTTGACACCCTATCACAACAAAGTGAGAGTTATGACTAAGTTGACAGTTAAGTTTTAGGAAGTGGAGATTAAGGTGCATTGCTCACAAAAGCTAAAACTTAAAATACATCTACAGTTTTTTATAAAATAGCCTATGGCCCAGTTACCTCGTGGGTCCAGTTACCCCCAACTAACCTTACTATATAGGCTTATAAAAATTAGAATAAATAATTTTATTGTTTTAGAAATTATAATAAATAATTTCATTGTTTATGTTCAAATTAATTAAGTATTGCGCATTTAAAAACTCATTTAACAAGCAGTTTCCAAATGCCTTTTGTATTTGGCGAAAAAATGTGTTGCTCGCCAAATGGCATCTTTTTCTGCCAAATATTCGAGATTACAATTTAATTAATTTTTCAACTACTTTTCAGCAGTGAAATTACGCCTGATATTATTGAATATTAAAGACGTGAATTATCACTTTGCTAATTAAGCGTAAACCAATAGAGTGAAAAATGTCCAAGCCGGGAATCGAACCCGGGCCCCTGGAATAGCGCTCCAGGGTGATATAGTGGAGCACTGGAGCGCTATTCCAGACGCCCGGGTTCGATTCCCAGCTTGGACATTTTTCACTTTGTTGGTTTACGCTTAGTTAGCAAAGTGATAATTCACGTCTTTAACATTCGAGATTATTTTATTATTATTATTTATAGATTTTCTACAGGAATTACTCAGCTAAATTTGACTGATCCTTTATAACGTACACGGATAGTTTCAACAGCATTTTTTTTTTAATACTTTGAGTATGCGCTTTAAGGAGACCTTCCTTGTAGGACTTGCGCATAAAACAGGACAACTGACATTTTTTTAATTTTTCCAACTTCCATGTAAGCTGATTATCTCCATCTTGACATCTTTTCAAAAGTAGAAGGTTTATTTATCACGCAATAGATGTAGATACCATCATAATCACGGGTAAATTTTAAATAAATGACACGGATTTTTATTATTAAAATTCAACAAGCACAATAAAATAAAATCGGTCAGATAACAAATATTGCACATAGTTAGCTGAAAGTTCAGTCTACATCATCAGTTTTGAAAGAAACATTCATAATGGTCTGAATTGTATATTCTCTAAGAAAAACTTGAATATAATTTTTCTCATATGTGGATACAAATTCAAAATTTTTCACATTGTTTCTATATGAAAATCCCTTTTGACATTCGGGGTCACGGAAAATTTACAGTTTCCCTCCAGTATATGGCTAAAAGATGTATGTGAAGATGCCAGTATGTTCCTGTTGCTTCACATTTTACAAAAAACTTTGAACGTATTTCGCATACATGAGGTGTTATTTTTTCAATTCCTACAATTTATTCATACACTCCCTATATATATATATATCTCGTTCAAATTTTCAATCGTTAATAAAATACTTATTATTCATCCTATCAAGTTGAAATAAATTTTTTAAAGTTGTACTGGATGACAATTGATGTTAATACAATTTTTTCAAATATTAAATTCATTAAATTAAAATTTTAATTTAATGAAATTTTTCATTAATTAAATTTTAATTAATTTTAGTTTTATATGGGAGAAAAAATGGCGGCCATTGGTTATTGAACAGCATTATCTTCATATCTATAAGGGGGGTTACCATAGGGGAAACCCTGTTCTGTCGCCAAATACTGCCAAGCTTATCGCCAACTAGGCGATGTATCGCCAAATTTGGCGACCATTGGTTATTGAACAGCATTTAATGCATCTTCATATCTATAAGGGGGACCCTGTTCTGTCGCCAAATACCGCCAAGCTTATCGCCAACTTACCCATATATCGCCAAATTTGGCGACTAAAATGAGTCGCCAACTTGGCGATATCTCTAATATTTCGCCAAATTCCCATAGACTTCCATTGTAAACCAATAGGGTTTACTTGCTTATAGAAAATCAACAAATTGAGATATTTTAATGCAACAAAAACTAATATTAGCTTAAGGGATTATATTAAATTTTTCTTTGATGACCTAAGTAGGAATTGACTTTTAAAAAAAAGATTTTTATATTACTTGTTTTCTTTGTGGACGAGGAGAAGATGTTGGTTTAAACTCTGTTTTGCAAAAAATGATTTTTGACATTCGGGGCAAATATATGGTTTTTCTCCAGTGTGTGTTCGAACATGTTGTTTAAGATCTCCTAAATTTACAAATGATTTTGGGCACATTTCACATTTATGAGGTTTTTTACCCGAGTGGATAAGAAGGTGCCTGTTCAAAGTTGAATTACATGAAAATGCTTTTGAACATTCAGGACAAACATGCGGTTTCATTCCGGTATGCATTAACTGATGTTTTTTTAGACTTGTTGCCTCTCGAAATGATTTTAAACACACTTCACATTTATGTGGTCGCTCTCTAGTGTGTTTGATAAGATGTATTTTTAGATGTGATGCCCGGTTAAATGATTTTGGACACATTTCACATTTATACGGTTTCTCTCCTGTGTGGATAAGAAGATGCACGTTCAAATTTGGTAACTGCGAAAATGCTTTCTGACATTCGGGACAAACATACGGTTTCTCACCTGTGTGTATTAAACGATGTGTTTTGAGATTTGCTACCTGTCGAAATGATTTTGGACAAATTTCACATTTATATGGTTGCTCTCCAGTGTGTTTGAGAAGGTGTTGTTTTAGTTTTACTGCACTTACAAATGACTTAGGACACATTTCACATTTATGAGGTTTCTCTCCTGTGTGGACAAGAAGATGCAAGTTCAAAGCTGAATGATATGAAAATGCTTTTGGACAATCAGGACAAACATACGGTTTCTCTCCAGTATGGATTAAATTATGTTTTCTTAAATGTGCTGCCTCTCGAAATGATTTTAAGCACAATTCACATTTATAGGGTCGCTCATCAGTGTGTTTGAGAATATGTGTTTTTAGATGTGATAGACGTTTAAATGATTTAGGACACATTTCACATTTATACGGCTTCTCTCCCGTATGGATAGGAAGATGCTGGTTCAAATTTGATATTTGTGAAAATGCTTTTTGACATTCAGGGCAAACATACGGTTTCTCACCAGTATGTGTTAAACGATGTGTTTTTAGATTAGCTACCTTTCGAAATGATTTTGGACATATTTCACATTTATAAGGCTGCTCTCCAGTGTGTTTGAGAAGAGGTTGTTTTTGTTTTTCTACATTTACAAATGATTTTGGAGACATTTCACATTTATGAGATTTCCCTCTCGTGTGGATAAGAAGATGCTGGTTCAAATTTGATATTTGTAAAAAGGCTTTTTGGCATTCAGGACAAACATACGGTTTCTCTCCAGTATGGATTAAATGATGTTTTCTCAAATGTCCTGCCTGTCGAAATGATTTTAAGCACAATTCGCATTTAAATGGTCGCTCACCAGTGTGTTTGAGAATATGCGTTTGTAGATGTGATACACGTTTAAATGATTTAGGACACATTTCACATTTATATGGCTTTTCTCTCGTGTGAATAAGAAGATGCTGGTTCAAATTTGATATTTGTGAAAATGCTTTTTGACATTCAGGGCAAACATGTGGTTTCTCACCAGTATGTGTTAAACGATGTGTTTTTAGATTTGCTAACTTTTGAAATGATTTTGGACATGTTTCACATTTATATGGCTGCTCTCCAGTATGGATAAAATTATGTTGCTTTAACCTTGCCTCTGTTTTAAAAGTTCTTTCACATGAATGACACTTGTATTTTTTTTCTTTATTATCTATTTGATCTAATTCATTGTCCTCTGTTTTCTTTTCAGCCTGAATTGGAACATGATAATTTAAATTTTCGCCCTCTGTAAATCTTGTCTCACATACATTATGAACATGTGGCTTTTCTTCGGAATAATGGTGGACATTATTTAAATTTCCTTCATTTGTAAATGCTTTTTGGCTCACACTTTTAAAGTCTTTATTTCCTATTGTACTGTCAGTCTCCGACACTGATTCCATATTTCACAAAATGATTTCCCCTTGAACAACTTATCTTTCACCTCTGTAGGTCTTTTAAAAACATGTTTCAAATTTATGTGATTTCTCACCCAGATGTATAAAAGAATGCATATTGAAATTCCATTTTTATAAGTATATTTTATAATGGCTGCATTTGTGTTGCTTCTCTGTAAAATGTTAGTTTAAGTTTCTGTTTTTGTGGATAATTTTAGCAGCATTGGCTTTTTTCATAAGATTATTTAATATTATGTTTGGAAACTTAGAAAAAACTTCATATAGCTGAATAACTGTTCCTCGTACAAGACTTTATACAGATATGTTTTCTGTTTGACATGAAGGGAAACCAACTATTGATATGCTGGTCTTATAGGAATATATATATATATATACATATTTTCTGGATCTTAAATTAAATAATTTCGGGAATAGCTTTTTTTAGTAACTATTTCTATTAATAACGCTTCAAATATTTTTTTTCACCATAAAGTATACAGATTCTGTCTTTTAAATTACCTTGCAGAGAAATTATTTTCTATCGGAAACTCATAAATATATTACCTTGATGCTGTTGAATCTTTGAGTATGTTTTAATGCCACATTATATTTCAGCTTTAAATACCTGATTGGCATAAATATATTTAAGCACTACATTTATCATTTTAATGTGGCTTTAGCATTAATTCATTTAATGTATAAAGACCTTAGCATAAAAAGAAATTCATATGATTCTTCTCCAAGCTTTTATAGAGTTATTCTTAAGCTTAAATTGTAAAACGAACAAATTCCTATACAAAAAGACTCTTTATATTTCTCTGAATATATTACCAAATAATTTGCGACTTGTGTATTAGTCGCTATTTATGTGTGATAGTATGGTGTCAAAAAATGCTCTAATGAACACTTGAAACCGTTTGCACTAGAAAAATTTAATTCTTAGAAGAAAAAAAATACCATCCTTTACACAGAGACATTTTCTTTTATTTGTACATACAGGGAAATTTCCAAGAGTAAACCTGAAAGGAAATGAAAAGAAAAATTAAAAATATATACATAATACTGCAAATTGGCTTATAACAATCCCGTTTGTTATTAAAATTTTAATTCTTACGATCGAAATTAATAATAATTTTTATTAGAGCCATACCGAATACTCGGTATTTACTCGGCCAATTTGCCGAGTACTTGGTACTCGGCTAAATTTTGGACCGAGTACCGAGTACGAGGTGCATTTAAGTTAAGGCCTGTGATTTTCTGGTGAATGTGCGGCCACGGAAAGTGTCTTTCATTGTTGGAAACAGCCAAAAGTCACTAGGAGCCAAGTCAGGTGAGTAGGGAGCAGGAGAAATCACTTCAAAGTTGTTTTCACAAAGAAACTGTTGCGTAACGTTAGCCCGATGTGCTTGTGCGTTGTCTTGGTGAAACAGCACGATTTGCTTCAGCGATTTTTTAGAGGTCAAAACAGACTAACTAAAGAAGCCTTCGCCGCAACCATGGAATCATTGCGTCGACGTTGTGAAAAATGTGCACTTCTGCAGGGAGATTACGTCGAGAAGTAACACCAGTTTCATAGTTTTCGATTGAGTAGTTAGTTAGAAAAAGATCGGAGGCCTTAGAACTTGAATGCACCTCGTACAAGTAAGAATTTCATTCTTTGATCATTATTATCATTATTGAAGACAAAGCAATTTATAACTGATCTGTAAAAGGTATTTGAATATAAATGTATAATATAGGCAATTATTCATAAAAACTATTAACTTACTATATAAATATATGTCTACAAAATATACAAAAGTTAAGAAAAACCAATGCAGTTCAAAATTTAGTTTTAATATACAAATAAAAAAAGATTATTTTTAAAACTAAAAAAATAAACTATGATTTTGGATACAGAAACATTGTTAAAACAGAAAATACAGTGAAACCTCCCTGTGCGATCACCTCCCTGAACGATCATTTTTTTCATGGAACGAAATTTATTTCCATAGACTCAGTACTAATTTTACCTCCATTCAGAAACCACCCCAGTTAACTCCCTCCATGAGCGACCAATTTTAAAGAAAATGAAAGAAATTTCGTTTTTTCCTGGTCGCTTGAAGAAGGTTTTATTAGAAAAATAATTCTGGAGGTAGAATTATTCATCAAACTTCTAAACTAAGTTTAGATTTTATTATTATTACTATTATTTGGGCAACGTTATTCCAGTAAGTGTTTAAACCCCTTTGTGCCTTTTTAAGCAATAAATTTAACTCTGATGACTAATTAAGAATGACGGTCAATAAACTCCTCTGCCCTATTCTGTTAGGAAACTCTCAAAGAAAGAGATAAATTAATGAAATCTTCATTATTTGTTATCGTCCAAATAAAGGTATTTATTTACTGAACTTCAAAAGGAATTGGAAATAAAAGTTATGAAATATAAAACCGTAAAATCAAAGCAAATGTCAATATATTCATTTTTCAAACTCTGCAGTAATTAACTTATGTAATTAACATATGTTTTGATACTTAAATTTATATAGTTTTTCCTAATGTCAAAAATAAATTTTAATAAGATTAATGGTTACCTTTTTTCAACAATTAAAATCTAAATTTAAACATGACCTCCATTAAGAGACCACCTCTCAGACCGACCAATTTTTCTTGGAACGGAACCTGGTCACTTTAAGGATGTTTTACTGTATAACAAAAAATATTTTAATAAAAAAAAAACATTTTAATAATTAAATTTGTTATATCATAAATTATGCTGCAATGACAACAATTTGTTTTATATTTTCAGGAGATAGGAGATTTTTTATTATTGTAAATTTGGCCTGCAGTAGAAAAAATGCACTTGCTTTAAGCTCTGCTTGAACGTGCAAATAAGAATTTTCTTGTAAGCTTACACCTTGTACATAATGAGAAAAGTTTTACTATTTTTTTTCCCTTCAAGCAAATAGACCGTCCGTTTTACCTAATAACTCTCCTGTTGAGAAAGTCTATCTCTTTTTCTACTATTTCTTCATATTTATTTCCGATCTAGTGTTAGTGTCATAATTATTATCCAATTCATTTGCAGGCTCATCAAAAAATAAACTTTTTTCTGTTATCTTCTCATTTGGATCATAGACATCACATAATGTATTTTTCTTTTTCAGGTAAATTTTGAAAATTGATCTTCCCTGATTGATTCCTGAAATTAAGGGGGCTACAGAAATTATGAAAAAAAAAGTTTCCTGATTTTTCTCTATCTTTATCAGATTTCCCTGATTTTCTTTATTAACCATACATATAATGTATTTTTTAATGAATGCTACTTCCTCATATAACACACTTATCCAGCATGCTAATTTCTCATTAGGGAGAAAAAACAAGAGAAAACCTAAAAATTGCACAATCGTATCCTATTATTGTCTTAAATATCGCGTTTTTGTTGATGAATCAGTCTAATTAGCAAGGCGAAAAAGCAAATATTTTCGCATACAGACAAATTTCCCTGATTTTTCCAGGTTGAAAAACTGCCTGATTTTTTCCTGATTTCCAGAATCTGCAGTCACCTTGTCATGTATCAGTTCTACAGCTTTGTTTTTTAAGCCTTTCTTATTTCCACATTTATATTTTTCAGTGAAAAATGAAAATTTAAAATCGAGGATCAGCAGCAATTGCGATAAAATAATGAAAATGTTCTTGGATTTCAATTTTAATAGTATCCTGCTAATTCTCATTTGCCTTGTTTTCATTTTCACAAATGTGAATCCTTTTTCCAGTTCACTTTTTAATGCCCCTTTAAGTGTAAAACAACCAAAATGATTGGAACTTTTTTTTTTCCAAAAAATGTAGCAACGCTTTATCTGATGGCAATTCTTCTAAATATGATCTATTCATTTGAGCTCATCAATGTTGTGATTACTTTGAATGGCAATAACAATTTCATTACACTTTCCAGTAATTGCCACTGAACTGTGGTTAAATTTATCTCATTTCATGCAATCTTTTCAAAATATTATATTTTGAGTTCCACTTTATGGTTAATTACAGTTAATTATTCTTATCAGGGATGGAAGTGTGCTAAAGTCATTTTGGAGCAGTAAAAATCTGATTTTGGAGCAGTAAAATCAATTTTGTAGAAATAAAAGCTGTTTTTGGAGCAGATTGAAATTCTAATGCTAATAAACTCCTAAAACATAAAATGGTTACTATCTTGAAAAATTTTTGGCATTTGAAAGAATAATTCCTCGGATAAAATTTCTCCACATTTTTTGCTAACTCTGAACATTCTAAATGACAATTGGGTATCGATTGGAATAATAATGAAATATTAGCAGCAGAAAGTAAAAAAATCTTTTAATTTGCAGGCATGAGATTGCAAAAAGATTTTTTAAAAAAAGACGAAATTCGCGTTTTCTCTGCAATCCTTTGACGAAATTTGCATTTTTTCCGCGATCCTTTGACAGAATTCGCGTTTATTCCGCGATCTTTTGACAAAATTCACGCTTATTTTCGAGACTTTTTCCTGCCATTCTTTGACGAAATTCGCATTTTTTCCTCGATCCTTTGACATAATTTGCATTTTTCAGCGATCCTTTGATAGAATTCGCATTTTTTTCACGATCCTTTGACAGAATTCGTGTTTATTCCGCGATCTTTTGACAAAATTCACGGTTTTTTCGAGACATTTTCCTGCGATTCTTTGACGAAATTTGCATTTTTCCTTCGTTCCTTTGACAGAATTTGTATTTTTTCAGCGATCCTTTGACAGAATTCATATTTTTTCAGCGATCCTTTGATAGAATTCGTATTTTTTCCCGAGATCCTTCGACAGAATTGGCATTTTTTCCGTGATCCTTTGACAGAATTCGCATTTTTTCCGTGATCCTTGGAGAGAATTCGCGTTTTTTCCGCGATCATTTAACGAAATTCGTGTTTTATCCGCGCCCCTTTTAACGAAATTCACGTTTTATCTCCGACTTCCTTTAACGAAATTCACCCTTTTTCGCGATCCTTTGATGATGTTGCTATTTTTCCGCAGACCTTTGGCGGAATCCTTGTTTTTTACGTTATCCAAAGACGAAATTTGAGTTTTTATAAGAGTACTATGTCGAAATTGATTTATTTTTTCACGATTGTTAGACAAAAATCGGTTATTTTACGCGATTCTTTGCGAAATTAGCTATTTTTTTGCGAATGATTGATGAAATTGTTTTTTCGGCGATCATTTGTCGAAATTCATGATTTTTATGTGCGAATTTTCTAATTGATAACCGATTTTTTTAAATTTCGGAACAAATCACCCTTGTCAGAAATGGCAAAAAAGCGGAAAATCGTGAATCTGTGGATGAATGTCATGCCTGTACTAAGTAACGTTTTGGCGCAAGTTAAAGAAAAACCGCTATTTCTGCGTAAAATGCGTAGCACTTGAAACCCTGTCTTATGATTAATTTTTTGGATTCACAGACAAATGCAACTGAATCTTTTCAAAATTTGAGCATGCAGCTACGAAGTGGTTAAAATGTCCTACAATGTTTTTAGCTAAGCTAACACGTTAGAAATAGCATGTTGGGACGATAAACCTGATTTTATTATAAGCTGTGCATTGTGTATAGTGCAAGCTACACCTTTAACATCAGCCTTTTGTATTCTTCAATGAATTGTTACAGTAACCAATATAACCATTTTTAATAGACAGATTTCAGGTGTCTGAATGAGTTAGATAAATTGAAGAATCAGTTTTAATTTCACATTGGTTAATTTAATTTTTATGTATCATATTTTTTTTCATTTTTTTAATGCTACTGTTTTAAGCTTTTTTTAATTTTCAAAAATTGTCTTTAGAATGTGCATAATTAAATTTCAAATTTAATTAGTTAATTTGAATTTTTTTTAAAGTTAATTAAAAAATATATGATTATATGCACAAGAAGTATATTTACATATATATATATTAGGGTGGTTCAAAAACCTATGGAAAAAAATAAACTTTCTCGTACAGACCAGGACACCCCCTCATTTTTTTTCATCATATGGCAAAGTTTCAATCTCCTACTCCAAATAAAAGACTATGCTCAATGACCTGTCAACTTTTGACTTTTAGAGCTATTTGGGCATTTGTAGGAATTTTCTAAAGGTTGAGGTAAAAACCAAATTATTTATCTTTTATTTATATATTTACAATAAGTAAACACTATAAGTTTACAATTAGTAAAAGCAAGCAAAATAGTTAACATTGTCGATTTTTTATATTTACTTTTTTGAAAAAATATTAAGAATTGATTTTTTCTTTGTCCTCAGTAGCGATGGTACGTCTATTTGCTTCAAGGCCTTGCAAAAGAAACTGCTTATCACCCTCATTATTTCTTAAAAGTTTGTCCAATACTTGAATCAGCTGAATACCTATCTCAGTAGTATCATTCACCACCCTTAGTTCTTTTACATGTTGTCTACTATTTTTATAATTGATAATATACTTCCATTCTTCAGGAAAAAGTTGTAGAAAAGAGTCGCTAATGTTCAAATGAGAAAAGAGCTCAATAGTTCTTTTTGTTGCATAATCTCCAAGGTTTGCATTATCTTTCAATAAATTTGATTGCCCTCTTACGTTTCGTCAACATTTTAAATTGTTCATTCCTGCAATAATTTTTGCTTTCTTTTTTGTTAGGCACTTTGTCTGAAAATAGGGCAAGACCAACCAATTCAAGTCCAATCTCAGAATCAGTAGTCTCATATTTTCACATGTCTTTCCATAATTGCAAGTCAACTATAGCAGCTTCAGCTGCAAGTGGAGCTTCTGTCCATGCTTTGCTGTTGAGAAGAGCACTGAACTGCACAAATCGTTGGAGCTGCATTTCTGCCCTCTTAGTTAGATGGAAAACTTCTGTTTGATCTCGGAAGAGAAAGATTTTGAATGCGTACAGGAGTTTAGCCATCCACCGAGCATGATGAATAGTTTCTCTAGTGCTCTCCAACGGATTTTCTCAGGTGGATTTCCCAAAGTAGCAAGTGTCAACTAAATCATCTCTAATAACCACAGACTTATCTACAGATAAAAGACAAGCAATGGCTGAATCTTTAAAATCTTTAGTGCATTTTTTCAAATTCTATCCCGGAAATTTTTTTCAATTCCTTGCCAAACATTCTTACATCTGTTGAAGAGTTGGATTTCTGGGAAACTGGACGGTCCAAGGTACAAGCTAAAAACTTTGTGAAGGTTAATTAAATGGCTCGTTGTCGACAGGCTATCCACAGTGGTTTACGGAATATTTTTTGCCAAACAAATGCTTACTCATTTTACACAACCAGTGTTTATACTCGTAGTGTTAAAACATAAACCTTGATTTTTTATTCTACACCCAACTTATGTAATATGTTAAAAATAGAATTCACTATATTTTCTGCTGTTCCATCACCACTCAATGTCCAAGAATCTTTTCAATATCAAATATCGAAATAAGCATTTGCAACAGTTAAAATTTTAATAATCCAAAACATTTAGGCTAAAGTTTGCAATCCCAATGGAAGACTACAGAACAATCGGGTTTGAAATCACAAATTGCTGGCTCAACATATTATTTTCTAGCCTTTTTTCTTAATCACTGTATGGTTTTACTTGAAAAAGGAAGTGCACAAAGATCTTGCCCTAGAGCTGATACAATTGGAATAATCAAATGCAGAGCTTCACGGTCAGATGTCTTGTTACGATCTAAAGCAACAGTAACATGGAATGTGAAAAGTAGTGCTTTAGACACATCTTGTATCTTTTCAGAATTGGAAATAAGGTTTTTCTTTACATTCAGAGAAAAATCATCATCAACATCTGATTGGAAAGTGGACTCTTGAGTTTTCTGAATCAGTCACTGAATAAACGTAAACAGCTGTTAATGAAGTGTCCACAACTGTGATTTTTCTGTTCGTCGTTCTTCCTATTTTTTCCTTTTAAGAAATCTCTCTTGCATTTTATATAAATTCCATATCTTAAGTACGCAAATACATTTTGTGTCTATTTTGTTGATTTACAAGGAAATTGCAATCTTTTATTTTTTATTTATAGAATCAAAGTATCAGCATGGGCAATATCAAAAAGGGTATAATTCATTCTTAAACAGAAGTTCTCTTTCTTTGTTGAGCTGCTGAGGAATGTCTTTTATTCTTTTTTATTAAAAGGCCCTTTTCCAAGCATTTTTTCAAGTTTTTCAATTGCATGAATTACAAGCATTGTAGGAATGTTAGCTTTAAACCATACATGAACCACTTATTGAAATGTCATATAACTGACGTTTCATATTGTCCTAATTTTTCTCAAATGATAATGAAACCGCAGTAGGTCTCGTTTTATAGTTGTTGCCAATTATTTCAGCGTTGTGGATGATGGATCTAAAGACTAATTAGAAAAATTTCAATATTGTGGACTGTTGCTGTTGATGCCATGTCATTTAACTCTTCAAGAACACATTTCTTTCTAAAATAAAAATAATATATTAAATAAAAATATTTTTAAAATAATTCTTGTAACCTCTAATATGTTTTATAATTATCACTGAACTTCAGCCTGTAGTTTGTAGAACTTTGCAATAAATAGCCTTGTTTACAAAATGTCGGCTCTTTTTGTCAGGAGTGTTGCAATTTTGGCAAATGTATTAGAAAGAAAAACTGTTGCCAAATACTTCAACTAAACTTTATATTATGTACTAGTTATTATGAAAGCTTATAAAAGATCAGCTTTTGTTTAAAAAATATGTACTTTAAACATATGTATATTCTCATCAATCTAAAAATATAAAATAGTGTAAAATTACCCAAAAGTTTCAAAATGAAGGGTCATTGAGCAACCTCTTCCTGTAGGTGTAAACATCTACAATTTTAGGAGAGTGATACTATGCATAAATGTAAAAAAAGCAAGGGTGTCTTGGTCTTTATCTCGAAATAAGTTTTTTTGAACCACCCTAATATATATACACATACAAACATGTTACGCTTTCATCTTACTCCATGTGTGCATCAATAGTTCTTTTTTATATACCGTAATTTCCCGTGTATACGCCGCGGATTAGATTAGTCTTTTACATACCGGAAATTTTATTTAAAAAATGAAGTCAAATAAATGCTAAGCAAAAGGAAGTCACATTTTATTTAAAACAAATTCTGGTAGGAAATCGAATTATCTGAGTTGCGGCATATACGCGGAAAATTATGGTACAACTACTCGGTACTCAGCCAAAGTGCTACTCGGTGCACCCCTATGCATGAATTATGCAAATTTTTTTGCATCTGAACACAGATCAGTTGGAATCGTACACAAAGTGCTTAAAGTATTAGAACGATTTATTTTGTGTGTACATTTCTGCATTGCAGCCGAAGGGAGTCACTTAGAGCAAGTTTTAAGATAACGTTACTTTTTATTAATTAAGTTTTAGATTAGGTAATTTAATAGCTTTTTAAAACATATATCACTTTGCGTTGTCACACAACATGTGACTGTTGCGTTTCATCATTTCATTTAACAAAAATTCTGTTATTTTTTAACTTATTTTTTTAGTAAAAGTTATATGTTTTTCTTTAAAATGTCAGAATAAAAATAGATTCCAAATTTATATAGTAATGTTAATTTTACTCACAACTATTATTTTTTTTTAATACCTGACAGTTATTTATAGTTCTAGGAAATTTGTGAATGACCCCTATTTCACAGCAAAAAAGATACTTCAACTTTAAACAGCTACTACTCAAGCAGTTTTAATAGTACATGAATGGGACATTTTTTGCCCGACTTTTTAGATTAATAGGATATTTTTATTAAATATAACTTAACTTATAGGATGGGGGAACTGTATAAAAATTTAAATTTCATTATTTTTTAAGAAATATTTTTATTGACCCAAATAGCTTTTAAAATACTTCTTTACCTCATTTAAAACATTTTTGAAATTGGAACTATATGTCTATGCCTAACAGTTCACAAATTAGCCATTGGACACTATTGAGAGTAGACACCCTGTATAGCACAACTTGATCTACTTTGGCTAGAAATTGGTGTTTCAAAAATGTGTGAAATGTTTAGATTTTGTAGAATTATTATAAGACTATTGCATTCCCGAAATGGAGTAAGTTATTTACACTTTTCATAGGATTTTATAAATACTGGTGTAATGCACTATAATTAAAAAACTTCTTGAAGCATCATAAAAATAAGCAAAGATCACTTTTCTACCATTAAGAAAAAAAGGCGGGGGGGGGGGGGGGGGGGCACAGTAAACCATTTTACTAATTCTAATCAGAGTTTCTCCCAGACAGTTTCAGGAGGGTGTTGCAACCTGCCTGCCCTTTGGTTAAAAAAATAGCACCCTTCTTGCCTTCATCCAAAAAAATAGTGTTCTTCTTTCTCGTCAGTCAAAAAAATTGTGCCCTTAACCCCATGACTGCTGAGAAAAAGGGCAAAATTGTAATGTTGTTTTCACTGTAATTTTTTAAAAAGGTAAAAAAAATATCATTATTACAACGTGACATAAGAAGAGTATTACGTATATGAATACAAGTCTTGGGAGTATTAATTATAACAAAATGTTTTAAAGCTGCATTATATTTGTAGAATTATATTAATTTTAATAATGCTTCTATTGCGGTGAAACCTGGAGCTTAGTGGACGGATATATCAGCTTGCGGCGGTGAGAAGGTTAAATATTAAAATTGCCTTTAAAAATAAAAAAGTGAGGCTGTAAGTATCAAAAATTGACCTTAAAAGTTTAAAATGTATGTATTGTATATGAATCTAAAAAATTACTTTAAGAGTTTAAAATGAAGCCCTCACGAAACTAAAAAGTGCCTTTTATGAATCTAAAAAGTACCCTAATGAAATTAAAAATTCAAAGCCTTAAATACTACACAAAACCAAATTTTTGAAGAAGATTCTTGAGCCGCCTCTCAAATTTGAAGAATACAAAAAAATGTTTACTAACAAGGATTGCATTTATTTATTAGCAGGATCCTGGAATTCCGTTTCCAAAGCCATACTGGTGAAAGGTGAATTAAGTTATGGCCATCGTCTCTCTTTATAGAAACAGATGATGATGATCACACTGAGTTTTCTGATTTTAGAGAGAACCTAATTTAGTCTAAAGCTAGAGAGTTGTTACTTTTTTGCTATGCAGATGACTGGAAATGAAGAGTTATTCGGGGACGTAGCTAGAGGGATGCCAGGGGAGGCTTAGTCCCCCCCCCCTCCTTATAAAAACTTTTGGGCCCCCTTGGAAAAGATTCCAAGGTCACCAAATGAAATTGTGTTTAAAAATTGAATTTAGTTTGGGGCCATTTACAGTTTTGTGCATAGATTAAATTGTAGAATGTGTCTAACAACAGCAAAAAAGTGTTTCAACACGCATGCATTTTATCTGCATGTATGAAGTTGTTCAATTGCTTGCTACTGCTAGTATTATTAACTTTAACTAGACTCAGAATTGGCAACCTTTTGCTGATGCAAACATAACATCATATCACTGCATCCCATCACGTGATGAGATTGGATAGCTTGCAAACCTGTTGTTGAGGTTAACGTTTTACACAACAATACCTACTATATCTCATCAAAATACATTTTTGAATTTTTAAACTTTTTTTATCAGATAAAAACACAACTTTATCATCCTAAAGGAGAGTGAATATTCAGATAAAAATTAAAGGTTGCAACTGTTTTGAAGCAAATGAACTGTAAATTTTTATTTACTTGCTGACAAGATCACATATTATTTCACCAGTATATATATATATATATGCACTAGTTATACAGAAAAATTCATTCTGCTGTCTTTTCTTTTCTTACCATAAAATTAAGTTATTATAAACAGTTTAATAAGAAACATTATGCCTACAATATGATTATACACTAATTTATCTTTCTATATAATACTCTGATCATATACTTATATCTGTGTGTGCATGCATGTGTCAGAGAGAGAGAAAAGATATGAGCCTCTCCTACATTTTCTTGAGCACCCCTATTTTTCACTTCTAGCTACAGTCCTGCATAGATTCCAAGAGGGGTGGTTCTGCTGATGCACAGGATAGTGATAATTTTTTTTTAAATGAAGATTTGGCTTTAAGAGAAAAATATCTATAAGTTTTTAGAGCAGTAAAGCTGTAAACATAATGAAGAAATAATGACAGTGTATAACTCTGAAAAAACAGAAATTATAACATCCCAAAATGTTTAAAAAAGTTACTACACAACAAATGATTGCAAAAGAAAAAAAAAAATGTATGTTCAGCTGCCTAGCTTCCTCATAATAGTGCATATGCATTTCCTCTGTTTCTTTACGAGTTAAAAAATGAAATGATCTATGCTTTCTTTCATGAGTTTTCATTAAATATTTTAACCATGTTTACATTACTTTCATGTGTTTTTTATAGTATTTCTTTTATCTGGGAGATGGAGTGACTTTTTTTACGACCCAAAATCTGCACAAGGTCTGATTGGAAGCTGTGCGGATTTTGGGTTTTCTAGTGTTCTTAGAAATTTAATAACAAAATTTTAAATTATTTTAACTAATTTTACTTTCTCTAAATAAAAAAAAAAAATCTGACAAAAACATAAATGTAACTCCCAGAATGTTGTTCTGCTCTTTTGCCCAGTCTGTAGGTGTATATTCTGAATAATCTGAACACTGTTTTTTATGCGAAGAACGCCGAATAAACAAGTCTTGAATGTTATATGTCAGTTTGGATTGTACCATGGAGCTATGCACAGAAGACATGGTTTTATTTCATCAATAGATTTCAATAGGCTTAGTTAATAAAGCTAAGTATCCCGCCTTATAGTTACGGGTTAAAGCAAATAAATATCTCCATTTCATAATTCATAAGTCTTTAAACTTACCGTTTTCTAGGTTTCTGAATAATTAACTTTAACTTGAAAATCTGTCAGATCCTACTAACGAATTCATATTGATTTAAAACAAGCTAACTGCAAGGCAATAAAAGATTAAAGTAAGAAAATAAAAATCTTTTAAGAGAATTGGAATTTAACATAAATATAAATCGGAACTATTCTACAAACAATAAATGGGAAAAATAAGCACAATGCACAAATAACTACTGGTAACTGGTAAAGAAAAATAACCTCAGGGGAGTGTGAATGACTCATTATTTGCCAATGAATCATTTTATACAAAAACATTACAGAGGTGTCTAAATACGCAATCTAATACTAAAAGGCGCATGCGCTGAACGATTATAAGATCCTGTCATTTTTTGTATTTATGAGCAGATCGTTACATTACGAAAAGAGAAAATTAATTTGAGTTATTTTAGACGGCTGTTTTTTTTTTATCATGGATCTGTGAATATCAGTCATGTATATTTTAAAGTTTCGCTGTTGCGAAAATTGCAAAAGAACAGGCTGAATTGAGGGGTGGTCCTTCTTTTGAATCTTGGCATAGAATGATTCAGAAATGAAGAATGGTTCACGATAGACGAATGATTGAAGCGTATTTCCTGAATTTCTTTTGTCTTTGAACAATGGTAAATACCGTTTGCTAAATTATCGTTTGCTAATAATTGTTTAAACGTATATATACTTTTGCTTGTTTTAATGTTTAATTGTGACTTACAATTATCTTTCTTTAAATGATTATAACATTGAAAAATGGTAGGTTTAAAAATTTTTAGTAATGTTACCAGTTGTTTCGATGTACGCTGAAGTTTCTGATTTTAGGAATTTTAAAACATAAGGGAGAGTGGAGTGGAATGGGACGAGTAGGTTTTTCTCATTATCTATCATTCTAAACATTTCACCAATCACGCACTAGATTAAGCAGTGGTAGCCCCCTCTTCTGTTGAAAAAGTTGCTGATCTGCGTAAGCTTAAAATTGTATAAAGGAAAAGATGATTTCAAGAATCAAAAATAAATTTGCTTTATATGCTTGCTGTATATTAATGACTTGTTTATGTGTAGATGTAATAGTTTCACTATTTATAGAACATTATACTGTTTATTATCCATAATTTAAACCGAAGCTTAAAAGCAGCATTGTTGTTTATACAAGTAATTTAACATAAAAGAAGGTAGTGGAAAGGAATGGGACTAGGCCAATTCCTTCTTTTGATTAAGATAAATGTAAATTACTAGTAATATGCAAATATTTAAATAAAAAAGATTAAATTTAAAGAGAAATAACTGAACGATTGAACAGAAAATATTTTAAAACTTAAGCCAGAGACAGAAAACGAAACAAGACTAGAAAACAGGAATTCTGCTTTTTCAGAATTTAGTGTCGCCACTGATGAAAAAAAAAAAAAAAATGTAGGTATATATAAATAGTACAAAATATATTTCAATTTTAAGACTTACAGCACACGCTTTTATTTTATTCAAAATCACATCATTCGCATCCGCTTAAGAATTCCACATTTACAATCCACTCTTAAACATCTACAGTAAAGTAGGCATGGGACGTCACTATTGCGAAATAATACACAAATGCAGTAAAAAGATGCCGTCATTAAAGAAACTCGACCAAAAAAAGTCTGTCTAATGATTCATAGGCCTTCATTTGTTTGTAACATTAATATATATACTTAAAATTAAATATAGTTTATAATAGCTCCATGAAAATAGCAAATAAAGCCTTTGTGCAACAATATTAAAAAGCAGAAAAACCAATGTTTAAAATGCACAAATAATACATGAAAAGCAGCAAACAGCTGTTTCGAATCTACTAAGAAGTTTAAGAAGAATCTCGCTAGTAGATTCGAAACAGCTGTTTGCTGCTTTTCTTGTATTATTTGTGCATTTTAAGTGTTGGTTTTTCTGCTTTTTGATAGCTCCATGTTTTAACAGAAATCATTCGTTTATATTTTTAAAAAAATAGAACGTATTTTAATTACATTTTTCTTTCGGTTGTTATGAAAAAATGGCAACAAAAATTAGTGGTGTACCGAGTAGTACTTTGGCCGAGTACCGAGTACTCGGCCGAGTACCGTATACCGAGTAGTTGTGTAATAAGGGGAAAAAAATGCTGATGTGCACATAATGTGAGCTTAGGTGTACATATATATATAAATATACCTGTGTACATATATATATACCTGTGTGTGTGTATATATATATATATATAGGGTAGATGTGCCAGTAATGGACACCCTTAAGGAATTTCTTTAAAAATTATTTTTTTATTAATAATTATAATTATTATATTCCAGTTTTTTCAATATTATATTAATCTATCAACAATAATTAACCATTCTTATAGCCTCATTTCCCCATATGAATAGAAATTTAATTTTAAATAACAGAAATATATCAAAAGCCCAGTAATGGACACCCTCTGGCCCAGTAATGGACACCCTCTGGCCCAGTAGTGGACACCCTCTGGCCCAGTAGTGGACACCCTCTGTTCCAGTAATGGACACCCCATAAAAAGTAATAAATATAATTGTTTATATGACTGTATTTAGAACCAGAATGTAATGAATACATACTAATGAAACAAAATAGTTATTTTAAAATAAATTTAACAATTAGGATACCAGTAATTAATAAAATATTTGTGATAATCATTTACTGTTTACATCAATTATTGTAATTATCAGAAGATCGATGTTTTAATTATTTTAGATGGATAGTTTAAAATACTAAATATCAGACAATTACAGCTATCAAATTATTGAAACAGTGGTGGATTTTAAAAGGTATATATATAAAAAAAAAAAGTTTTGGAATATTAATGTTTAATTTTGTGTCACTATTTTTAACAATCTTCCAGAGATTACTTGATACATCATTTATAATAATTAACATTACAAATATGAAAGAAATGATATTGTGAGTTGAATATTTTAAATACTAAATAAAATAATTTCAAAATAAAACTGTAGAACTGATGTTTGAGGCCACTGATCTGCAGATTTACTAGTTTCATGAATATTAATCTATAACTTTCATTAATAGTATTACTTTTTTTTTTTTTTTTTTTTTAAATAAGGAAACATTTAAGACAGAAAATGGATTTTTAATAGCTTCTGTAACTTAATTGCTTTTATTTAAACAAAGAGGGATTAAGCCCTATGAGCCCCTCTTTGACTGTGCTTTTAAACAGTATTTTCTGCTTCCTGGCTGGTTTGATTGCTAGATTGTAAAATATGTGAGGTATATATATATACTACATAAAAAAAAAAAAAATATCGAAATTTTATTAATCACATAAAATAACTTAAAAGCAGCTATTTATAAAAGTTTTGGTGTTATTACATTTCGGTAAGTATAATTTAAAAATTAAATTTGATTATTTAGGTTTGCAGTTAAGCCAAAGTATTTTTGCACTATAAACATTACTAAAATTGCATTTTTAGCAATGTCTACATGGGGTGTCCATTACTGGAAAATGACTAATTAACCATCCCAGTAATGGACACCCCCTCTTAAAACCTTAAAAAGAAATGAAATTTTGTAAATAGCCATTAGTATATAAAATTCAAAGTTTTCTATTGCTACTCAAACAAAAACATTCGAATTTTGCAAGAAAATAAATAATATATAAATTAATTAAACGAAGCCAGCTCTTAACCTCTTCATTAAGATTTTCACAGAAAAACAGCAAAACTTTGAAACATTATTTTCTGCTTCCTGATTGGTTTGATTAAAAGTGTCAACAATAACATAGTTTTATAAAACATACAAGAGGTAATTATAAAAAAAATAATTAAAGCTAAATATTTATTAGTTATTTTTTTATGAACCAAAAACATCAAGGAGTGTCCATTACTGGCACATCTACCCTATATGTAATAACCCTATATATAAATTAACTAATTAAATTTGAAATTTATTTGTGCAGCTTTTAAAGACAATTTTTGACAATTCAAAACAGTAGCAAAGAAAAAGAATTGACACATAACAAGTACAATTATTAACCAATATAAAATTAAAACATTCTTCAACCCTCTAATTTATTCTGATAACTAAAATCTGTCTATCAAAAATAAAAATGTTTATTGGTTACTGTAACAATTCATTGAATAATGCAAAACATTTCATATTTATTTTGTAACTGTACCTTATTTTCTTTTGATTAAAAATAAAAAGAGAGGTACAAAAAGCGATACAGGCTTTCTTAACAGAAGACTTATGTAAAACTGACACTCCATTTGTGGGGGGGGGGAAAGAACTTTTCCGATTATGGGCAACCTTGCAAAAAAATTTGGTACTTTTCGGTTAGCTGGGCGCCAGTGTTATATATAAATATTTATATACATACATATATGTATATATACATATATATTTACATATATATATATATGTGTGTATATATATAATTTTTATAATTTTCATAATCATTCACTTTTATTAGAGCTATATGTGTGTATATATGGATATATATGTATATTTACATATATGTATGTATATAAATATGCATATATAACACTGGCACCCGGTTAACCGAAAAGTACCAAAAATTCTTAAGTGCACCTGCAACCACTGTTTATTCTGAACATATATTTTCAGAGGCAGGCCAAATTTATAGTAGTAAAAGAAATGCCCTGTCTACTGATAATGCAGAACGTTTGGTGTTTTTGCACCATAATTTGAAATATAATAAATTTAATTATTAATTTTTTTATTACATTTGTTGTATTTTCAGTTTCTTTATCCAAAATAATAGTATTTTCTGTTTTCCTATATATTTAAAAAGAACTTATTTTTATTTGTATAAATGTGATACTAAATTTTAATCTGGAATTATTTTATGAGGGTTTTTGTTCTTAATTTTTTCTATATTTTGTAGACATGTTGTTAAATACCAAGTAAATAGTTTTATGAATTATTGCATATATTATACATTGATATTCAAATAACTTTTTACAGATCAGTTGTAAATTCATATGCTTAAAAAATGAAATTCTTACAACTACTCGGTATTGGCCGAGTACTCGGCCAAAATTTCACCGAGTACCGAGTACTCAGCAAATTGGCCGAGTACCGAGTATTTACCGAGTACTCGGTACGGCTCTAATATTTTACAACTATTTTTCCTTTACTTTCTACAGAAATGGGGTGCTTCTGTTGCCAATATTAAGCAAATGGCTCAAAAAATTTTATATTTCAAAAATAAAAAGAGATGCAGTTTTCAAACAACTTCCATTTAAAAGTACTTTTTTTTTCAATACGACGGTATAAAAATTGAAAATGTGCAGTGTTTCGAAGTTAAAAAAATTACTGTAGAGTAGTATTTAATCTACAGCTTTAATTTACATACATTTAATATACATTTAATCTACAGCTAATCTGTAGCTTTGCTTTACAGCTGGCTTCTGTAAGGTAACATTATTTTTTGGACGACACAAAATAAGCTGGGAGAAAGAAATAGCATACCGTACTGGGGGCTAAAAAATAAGCAAAAAAGGGCTGAATCGCAAAACAGCCGAGACACTTGGCATCGTTCAATTTGGCGAGGCGATAAATGGATCTTTGTTGTTACCAGTTCGTTTCGTAAATTCTTTCCACGCCTTCAGTTGTGTTATCTTGAATTTGGATTGGTTGATTTCTTGTGTATTGGATGGCTACGCCTACCTTTGACAACCCAACTCTGCATGTTTTGTAATTTGTGTACAACGGGTTGCGTGACGAGGTGTAGAAGAAAGACGTTTTGTAATTGTAAAATTAAATGACGGTAAGGCTAGAGTATGTTATTGTTAATATATTTTGCTGTTTTTAGTTGTAAAATTTGAAAGTTAAAATACCTGTGTAATTTAGTTTGAAATTGTGAGTATTTGTTCATTTTTTTTTGCTGGAAAGTTAAATGAAGTTTATCGACGACTACAAATTTACGAAATTATGGCAATTCAACATTTTATAGAGTTGGTTTCCAAGAAAGGAGATGTTTGTTAAGGTATGTTAATAATTTTATGTATTTTTTAGTATAGTGTTTTAAATTAGCCGTTTGTTGTATATTTCTCATGTATGCTGACCTTACGAGTTTTGTACATTTTGATATTGCTACGCAAGGTGAACTGCTGAATTTTGATATTGTTATGCATTGAGAGCTGCTGAATTTTGAGATTGCTGGTAGCGAGAACTGCTGAATTTTGAGATTGCTGCACACCAGGGTTCGCAAAAACCCGGGTTTTTCTGAAAAAACCCAACCCACATGGGTTTTTTCATGAAAAACCCAATTTTCCCTTTTCAAAAGTATAATATATGCGTAATTACATTATTGTATACTATATTTTCTATATATTATATACACTATACATAAAAAAATACATTGTTCCCTTATATACAATATAATTGTAATGCTATTTTACTAGCTATAAATTATATGAATTTAAATTAATTAAATGTAAGTGTTTCTCACAAATTAGTTTTAAATATAATAGAAGATATAAAATTGTTAATTTTCTTTAAATTAAATAATGAATAGAATATTAAAATTTAAAATATATAAGTAGGAAGAAAAAAGGGGTAAACTAGTTGGATGTGCCAATCCCAAAAGTTTCATCTATCTCATACATGTTAATAATTCAAAATTCGCTATCACAGTGCCAAAATTAAATGACAATTTATGCCCATCATGAGGATTCTAAAATATAGATTTGTTGAATTGGATGCATTTAACAAAGAGGTATAAGTATCACATGTTGTGCAATTTACAACAAAACCTGATCAGTAACAGTTTACGTCAACGTCTAACTGAATCTGAAGTTTGATGAAAATCCATGCATTATTAGCTCTTGAAATAAAGCTATTGCAAAAAGTGAGATAAATGCAGCACAACAACACCATTGTTGGGCGATATACACCAAAAACTAATCAGCACCAGTTTATATCAAGGTCTAACTGAATCTAAATTTTTATTCAATTCCGTACATTAGTTCTTGAGATAAGAGTTATTGCTGAAATCACAAAAAATGCAGCATAGCACTACCCATTGGGCGATATGCACCAAAATTCAATAAGCAACAATTTAACTTGTAACTCAATCTGAAGTTTTATGAAAATCCGTGCATTAGTTCTTGAGGTAAAGCTATTGCAAAAATTGAGATAAATGCAGCATAGCAGCGCCACCTGTTGGGCAGTATACACCAAAAACTAATCAGTACCAGTTTACATCACGGTCTAACTCAATCTAAAGTTTTGTGAAATTCTGTGGTTCTTGAGATAGAGCACCCACACAGACATTTTCTAAAAACCATCAAATCATCTTCAGGACCTTTTTAAAATGTATAAATCCATCATAAACTGGAAGTCGAAATTTTTCACGAATCCAATACTTTCTTCTTGTAAAGATAGAAGAAAATAAAAATACATATTTTTATTTTCATCAATATCGTTGATTTGAATTTTTTATTTAAAGACATTCTTATGATATAACCTTTACGTATAATTATGTACTATGTATGTTGCCTACTAGGTTCTATGTTAGTGAAGTATTTCAATGTGTTGAAATACATTTTTATTTTACTTCAGATGTGTATGTAATGGCTTTTATATATTATTTTTTTTTCAAAATTAACTGAAATGACTTAAATTCATTAAATGTATGTTGTTTAAATTTTTAAATTATTTCTGAAAATTGAAAAAACCCACATTGTGGGTTTTTCAGTGGGCTTTTTCAAGTGGGCCCATTCTGAAAAAACCCACCGGGTTTTTTCGAACTGGGCCCAGCCTTGCGAACCCTGCTGCACACCGAGAACTGCTGGTGACAGTGATGTTTTTTTTTCGGTTAATGAACGCGAAGCGTTCATACATGTACGCTGATTGCCACTTTAACAAGTTTCTTGCGTTTTTCAGATTGCTGCAGAACTAGGTTGCTGTATTCAGTGATAAATATTATTTTTTTATGAATGCGAAGCGTTCATACTTCTTTAAATTAGAAATGAATTGTTCAATGTTTACTATAATATAGGCACGTACTTACAATATTAAATGACCCCATGATTTTTTCTGAAAGTTGTTGAGAAATGAAAGTTTTAATCATTATATCGTTACTCTGATTTGAAAAGGTACTTTAAAAATTTCATATTTTCAGTAAACTTATGTTGAAATCGTTTGTTTTATTTTGAATCTCATAAAAATCAGCTTTCCTGTGTTTTCTAATACGTCGTTATTTATAAATGTTCTATTTCCCATGATTCTAGGGTGATGATGTAGTAAAAAACAGTCTGGAAGCATTCAGGAAAGTGGACCAATCACGTTAGTTTTCAGGTTGTCGCATTTTAGATTGGCGCATGTGGGGTAGTTGGCGCTTGTCAGAAAAGTCGCCAAATGGGGTGTCTCGGCTGTTTTGGGAATCTGCCCAAAAAAGAAATACTTTTTAGTTTTCAGAAACTTACAGTGATGAAGATACTGGAATTTGATATTGTGACAGACATTTGCTTTTTGCATTACCACTGAAGATTAAAAATTTGTAATGTAGGAAATCAATTGATCTAATGATAGGGGAGAGCGGGGTGGAATGGGACAGTGAGAGGAATGAGACAGTAGGTTTTTCTTTTTATGTATCATTCTAAAAATTTAATCAATCACACACTAAATGAAGCAATGTTAGCCCAATATTCAGTTGAAAAAAGTTGTTAATCTGCATAAACTTGCAATTGTATAAAGAAAAAGATTATTTTAGGAATCAAAAGTAAATTTGCTTCATATACTTTCTATGCTTTCTGTAGGTTGTATATTAATGACTCGTTTATGCTTAGATGTAATAGTTTCCCTATTTATGGAATAGTATTGTATGTTATCCATAATTTAGACTAAGCATAAAAGCTGCATTTTTGTGTATACAAGAAGTTTAACATAAAAGAAGGTAGTGGGGGGAGGAATGAGTCAAGTCAAATTCCTTCTTTTTAATAAGAGGAATGAAAATTGCTAATATGCAAATATTTCTAGAGGATAATCTATTAATTATAACATTGATAATATATTCATTTGCTTCAAAATGTAAATAAATTGAACTGATGATTTTTTAATGTCATCTGTGACTGACAATCTTAAATTTTCCTGAATTATGGAATCTTGAATGAAAATACTGGAATTTGATATTGTGGCACAGACATTACCAGCCTGCAACCTTTGTTAGACTGTATATGTAGCCAACATTAGACTACTTGTGTTTTATCCTACTCTTTTTAGCTGTGCCATACCTCCCTGTTAGTGGGGAGGTATGGGACACATTTTGAAACTTAAAATTTCTTTAATTATAAAATTGTTTCTGCATATTTTGTTTCCATATTATTCAGGGACATTTGAAAGTGTTTCATTTTGTATTCTATAAATTGAAATTTTTGTTTTTGTGTCAAACAAAGTTAATTTTCTTATTTTTGTAAAAAAAATGTCCTATTCCTCCCCACCCTCCCCCTAATGTTGACATTGGTATCAATGATTTTGTTCATGTTAAGTATTATGCCAAGAAAGCATGTAAATTATGTAGCAATAATTAAAGCTGTAGAGGACAATTTTGGTTTTAATGTACAATTCTTAAGAAAAAAAGAATGAAAACTGAAGATTTCATTTACCTTGACAACTTGATATAAGTTATGTTGAGAAAACAGATGTTCTGTTAAAATTGCCAGCTCCACAAATGATTGGTCAGACTGACTGGTTACTATTTGTATTTCAGATAGATTTATCAACCTCCAATCTTTGTTAGACTGTATATGTAGCCATAAGCCAACACTAGACTATTTAGTGCCTTATCAACCTCCAATCTTTGTTAGACTGTACATGTAGCCATTAGCCAACACTAGACTATTTAGTGCTTTATCTTATCAGGGGCTATACTTAGTGTTCACATTTCTTTTGAAAAGGGGCAGGGCGCATTTACTGAAAAGGGCACTTTTTTGTCAAGAAAAAGGGCACTTTTTGTCAAGCAAAAGAGCACTTTTTGAAAGAAGAATTTTAAAAAAGGTGCATTCCATGCCTTCAGCCGGATTATTTTCAGTGCAGTATCAAGGTGAACTGGAATTGTACTATATTTACAAGGTTTCCAGCATCATGGAAAATCTGGAAAGTTGGGAATTTAGAAGTAGTCATGGAAAGTCAGGGGATTTTTTAAATATATAGGAAATGTTAGGGAATTAAAAATTTTTCTAAAAAGTCATGGAAACATCTGGGGTAAAAAATGACGCAAAATTCATCAAAATTGCAAAATCTGTCAAATGAATATAAAAAAAAAAAAATTCAAAGAGCGATTACAGTAAGTCTCTAATTTTGTCAAAGGATTGCGGAAATAAACAACGAGTTTCCTTGCATGCCCGTTTGGTCATGAAGTTTTTAAAGATTCCACAACTTTTTCGCGGCTCTTTGACGAATTTTTATTATTTTTTTCAGTAGTGCTTTTATGAAAATCGTGTCTTTCCCACGTTGTTTTGACGAAAATCGGGTCTTTTCCGCAGCTTTTAGAAGAAAATCGCATTTTTCCGCGATTCAATTCAAGACTTTCTGAAAAATCCAGTTCGGAAACAGTTAACACCAAACCCAAAGCGTTTAAAGTAAACCCGATCTGCAACAAAAAAAAATTAGCGTCCGCCCGCCCCAGGTCAGGTTCGGAAAAAATCTGGTCCCGACCCAAAACAAATCTTTACTGCGTCCCCCCCGCCCTCGGCTTGAAATTTTAAAAAGTCGTCTGAAGTACTTTAATCAAACAGAACTTGTAAGTACATTTTAAATCAATCTGCCCAAAACGTATTTTAAAAGAATTTTTTTCTAACTCTAATTATTTTATTCATTTGAGATTGCAACAACCTAAAGCAATAAAAGAAAAAGAAAGAAAAAATTAAAACAACCTATGACAACGCACGTGAATCCTATCGCTTAGTTTACATGAGTCATGTATTTATTGCCTTTATCTCTGCACAGTCCAGAGAGAGAGAGGGGGGGAAAAACAGGTCACGACCGGAGATAGAAGTTTTTGTTTTTATTAGAAATTAATTTTGAAAGAAAGTTACAGAAAAGAAAAGGTCGGGTGGAATAAAAGTAGAAAAAAAGAATCTTAAAATATCTTCTAACGCTTAAGAAATGTATATTTAATCCTGCAAATTACTGGGTCTATAAATGTTAGCATGGTGTTATGGTGAATTTTTTAAACTTGCCACCAAGGCTATACTTTTCAAAACTTTTAATGAATTAGAATTAAAATCCTGATTTTTCATTAAATAAGTATTTACGTCGAAAGCAAATACTTTCCGATAGATTCACGAAATCATTTTAATCTTAAATGCATGGAATTAGCAAGTTCTCTTAGTCAGAAGCTATGAAATCGAATAGCGCTTTTATTTTTTGATAAAGAGAAAAAGTCTTTCAGAAAATATTAATTGGACACCGTAATTTCCGGATGCGAAAGATTGGGGAAGGTTATTAGACAGCAGTCGCTTATCACACTATATGTAATATCAGAACCCGCTAATCCGAACTAATTGGGACCGGTGCCTGTTCGGAATACAAAAAATTCGGATTATCCAAAATTCCGATAAAATTAGAAAAGAAAAAGATTCATGCTAAACAAAACGTAGGTTATAAGTAGTCAGTAATACAGTAAACATCTTGTAATCCGACATCCGAAGGTCTGACATGCTATCCAAAGGGTCCGACATAATTTGTACAATTATTTTCTGAATCATCATCATCCTTTACAGCGTTTACATATTTTTCGTAATAAGTTTAAATAAATTGATTTTTTTTTTCCATCGACCGATTGGCGTTTTTCAGAGATACATTGACGAAATTTGCGACTTTTTACTTTTTCGCAACCGATTAAGGAAGAACTAAATGTCGAATCTTTTAAACGACAAACTGACGAAATTAGGATATTTTTTTTTGGGGGGGGGAGGGGATACTTGATTTGCTATACTCGCGATTTTTATCAGCAACCGATTAACAAAATTTGCATTTTTTTTCAATGACTAATTGATGAATTCCACTATTTTTAATTACCGATTGGGGAAATTAACAATTTTTCTTGCAATTTTCAATGACCAATTGATGTATCCCACTACTTTTAATTACCGATTGGCGAAATTGACAATTTTTTTTCTGAGATCACACTGTTAATGTATCAAAGTTCCGCATTGTTGAGTTGAGAAAAATATTTTTCTGAGATAAAACAACGTCATCTGCAAGCTTTTTCTTTTCCATACTATTAATATATATATCTTTTGTTAATTATCCGATTGCGTTCAAATTTTCAGAGAGTTCAAATAATAATAAATTAAATAGAAATTTGGCAAGCAGCCTAACTATAATAAGTTTTCAGAAAATTAGAACCCTCTAAAAAAAACCCCACTGTTAAGGTTACCCCAATAAAATGATGACATTTGCAGTTTAGTTGTTCAGATAACAGAAATGCGGCCGTTATCAGCTTGCATCTGATAATGTACTTCTCTATGTTTAAAGAATTTATTATTATTATTATTTTTTAGTCTGCATCAAAATCATGATATGTAAATATAATGCAATAAAAGTTAAGCTAGTTGTGCATATTTTCAATTTTGTTGTAAATAAATTTAAATACAAATATTTAAATAAAATAAAACTGAACAAAAATAATACTTTTACTATGAACATATCCGCTAATTTTTTGCATGATTTTCCTTCTTTTTTTCTTGCATCTTCCAGTAATTTCTTCTTACGATTCAATGAAGGCATATCTAGATGAATTGTATTTAACAACCACGTGAACTAGTGGAGCGATTTTTAAACTGCAAATGCAGGCGCGTTGGAATATGGGGATGCAGAACACAACGCAGTGCGGAATGTTGAAATCTTGAATACACAATGAATTGGGGTTCTTGCACCTGTTCTAGCTATGCATGGGGAGGGTCCGATTGCCCGATTATCGTCACCTGTCGTGATCTGACAAGTGAATCACTTGTTTTTCAAGCATCCACGTGTTATTTGATCCATAAAGAGAAGAAAAATAAGGCTTTTTTTCCCAAGAAGTTACGTGATGCAAAGTACATGTTTTGAGAAATGGGCAGGGCGTATTTTTCACTTATAAAAAGGGCAGGATGCTACGTTACTTATGAAAATGGGGCAGGGCATATTTTTCACTTATAAAAAGGGCAGGGCGCGTTGTTACTTATGCAAAATGGGGCAGGGCGCATCGACATTTAAATAAAAAAGGGCAGTGCACGGCGCCCTTCGAAAAATGCATAACGGGAACACTAGCTATACTTATATAACGTTATCAATATATTGCTAATTTTGGACCCCCCCCCCTCTTCTGCTTCTGATATCGTTATCAATACCTAAAAATTCTTTGACTTTTAGATTCTTTTTCTTTCTTTTTATACGCTTGCAGTGATGTACACATATGATTATACATTTGTTAGTCGCATACTTTACAGATTCAAGAAGTCAATAAAATATCAATACAAGAAACAAATTTACGACAAAGTTACTATTTAAAAGTACAGTAGAGCCCCGATTATCCACGGAATTGGGGGGCAAGGGCACCGCGGATAACAAAAATCGCGGATAATCCAAAAAAAACTGAAAATGAGGTGCAAACACGAAAAAAAAATATTTCAACATAAAAATTTAGTTTTAGTGTACAAAAAACATGATAAAACTTTTAAATCACATATATATGCACAGTAGAGCAGAAACATTTGCTTTATGTCTAATGCACTAAAATAAAAACAGTAAACAAGAAACAATGCCATACACACTGTACAAAAAGTGTTGTGTTAAACCTTTTTAAAAAAATCAGTCACTTGTTTTTGCTTCTTGCTTTGGAAACACATTTTCTTTATTCTAAATTGTACTTTACTTAACATAAGTTTTTCTGCGGGGTAATTCAAATTTTTTGTTATCCGAACACGCACCGGTCCCAATTAGTTCAGATTAGCGGGGTTCTACTGTATTTTAAACGTGGCAACCGAAACTAGAAATATTCTTCTATTACTTTCGAATACACAAATTAATCTGTTTATATTTATTAGTAGGGCTTATTGTATTTTCCTTGTTGTTGGCTTGAAATTAAAAAAAAAAAAAAAAAGAAAAATAGCTTCGCGGATAATCGGGGCTCTACTGTATTTAATAATAGCTTATTGTTACGTAATGGAGTATTATTGTGTTCTTGCACTTTATCCCTGCTCATGGAGGTCAAAAGCAAATTTTATCAACAAAATAGTGAAGAACATTCTTTGTTTTCCTTTACTGGTAAACGCAAGTATAATTTCCTACATATTATGCTCCTGATCTCTCTAACAGCAAACTACGCTGGTGAAAACAATTAAAGGGACAAACGGTTTTTTAAAAAAACAAAACAAAATAAGTTATCCCTATATGCAAATAATGTATCAGATGATAGTTAAGCTCCTTGCAGACACACTTGCCACACAGTGGGCTGTATCGTAGTGGCGCTGTGATCGCGTTTGTGCAGAGGTACTTCATTTGACCGCCGAAGCTTGTAGTGTAAGGACGTTTTGAAACATAGTACCATAATCCAATCCTTGTTTAAATTTCTTTGTTTACCCATCGTTAATATCAGGGTTGGAAAAAAAACGGGTTTTTTTTTTGTAAAAAACCAAAAAAACCGGTTTTTGGTTTAAACCGGGTTTTTTAAAATGTAATTTCCTATTGCATAGAGATGCATATCTGTTGATAAAATAAACATTTTTGGATATTATATAAGTAATATAACTTTTGAAAATAATTAAATTAAATAATTACAGTCAATTATATAGAAAATTGAAATCATTTCTAATTTAAACATTATTAGTAACAGCTATGTCTTATGTTCAAAGTAAACTGCTCTACACAGTGAAACATTGATACTTTGAAAATCGTATGAAGAATCCTTTGATTAATAATATAATAATCAATCAATAAACATTTGATGCAGTTTCATGAATATAATATATTATTCTGTGGTTGTTGTTATTATTATTATTTTTTTAATATCCAAGTACTTCTGGTTATTTTGTTTTGTGAGTGATAACGCCAATTGTCCAAGTCAACATTTTTGGCCATTAGATTCAGCAACTAACAGAAAAGATTGATTAGTATTATTGAAATGCTATAACTAGCACTCAATTTTTGCAAGCTGTGTTATTCAATTTGATATCTTAAGTTACTCTTTTAAATTCTTTAAGGATAATCTTCCCCAATCCAGAAAATTTCCTTTTACAACTTAACCAAAATCTTAAAGATCATTGTATTTTGTTTTTAGCTGCTGTAAATAATCTGCATTTTTTGAATGAAAATATTTTATGCTAAATATTGAATATTATTTATCCATTTTATCTTTTCTAATTTCACATGTTTTAAGAAAAATCTTTAGGGTACCAGATATGTTCATCAGCACATGCTAATTTTCATTCTACATGCATAGAAACATGACCTAAGCTCATTATGTCTCATGTTGACTGCTGAGATGAAGTGTTAAAAGTAGAAATTACTTCTATCTATGGTACCAGATATGTTCATCAGCACATGCTAGTTTTCATTCTACATGCATAGAAACATGACCTAGGCTCATCATGTCTCATGTTAACTGTTGAGATGAAGTGTTAAAAGTAGAAATTACTTCTATCTATAATTTAAAACAATTAAATTACAAAAAGAGAAAATATTATATTAGATTTTTTCTAAAAAAACCAAATGGTTTTTTTGACAAAAAAAACCAATTGGTTTAAACCATGGTTAAAACCACTTCGTTTAAACCGTGCCAACCCTGGTTAATATGGCTAGTTGTCATCGTCTAGATGATGCCACAAGATGGCAAATTATTGGAAGACTCAAGGCCAGCCAATCACAGGCTACCTGTTGTAAGGACCTCGGGGTTCTGAGAAATGTGGTGTCCATTCTCTGGAAACAGTTCACAGAGACAGGAACAATGGTCTGCCGACCTGGTCAAGGTAGCAAAACGGCAACAACGTACGCTGAAGACCGTTATTTGAGACTTCTAGCCAAAAGAGATAGGACCGTGACAGCGATAACAACTGTCTCGTCACCTGTATAATGCAACAGGAACATCCATTTCATGGATAACAGTCACTCAGAGACTTAATGTAGGTAGTCTGTATGCCAGGCACCCTGTAGTCTGCATCCCATTGACTGTTACCCACAAAAAGGCCCGTCTAGCTTGGTGCCGATAACACATGTCCTGGACAGAGGAAAGTTGGGGGGTGAGTTATCTTCAGTGATGAGTCGCGATTCAGTCTGGACTGCGACTCGAGACGTGTTCTCATCTGGAGAGAGCCCGGGAGTCGATATCGGCCCTCTAACATTGTCGAAAAGGACCACTATGGTGGAGGTGGTCTGATGTTCTGGGCAGGCATTATGGCAGACGCGCATACCGACCTTCGTGTGTTTGATAGAGGTACTCTGACAGGTCGGCGTGCAGGGACAAGATCCTTGCACCTTATGTGAGACTTCCGCAGAGCAAATTTCGTCTTTATGGACAATAACGACCGTTCACATAGGGCTCAGTTGGTGGACGAATACCTCGAATCAGAGGATTTTCAACGAATGGAGTGGTCTGCGATGTCCCCTGACCTTAATCCCATCAAACACGTATGAGACGCCCTTGGACGATCAATTGCAGCTCCAACGACCATCGATGAGCTCAAGGGTGCCTTGGTCCAAGAGTGGGTGCAGTTGCCACAGGGGTTGATAAGGACTCTTGTAAACAGTATAAAACACCGATGCGGGAGTTGTGTAGCTGTTACCGGCAATCATACACCCTATTAGATATGTTTTTCTCTGACTGACAGGGTGTCGTTCAGCTGCTGTGCTGGACACGTGACCAGTTTCCTTATTTAGAGTGCAGGTTGTGCCCATTTTTTATTTTCTCATATATTGGTCTTATATCGGATGATATTTTGGCCAAGTTTGGTTTGATTTGATTTGTTAGTTTTTTTTTTTAATTGCAAATAAACTATTTGTCCCTTTAATTGTTTTCACCAGTGTATATGTGCATATGGCAGAAGAACAGGAATGTCAAACGTTGAGGGATTCCAAATTTTGGAATGAAATGATTTCATAAAGAGTTAATGGCTTTAATAGCTTTGTATTTTCATAAAAATAATAATGATAATAAAGGTAACATACTATTTGGATGTAAAGAAAAAGTTACTGAAAAAAAAAGTTTGGTTACATCAAAAATGATGATATCAAAAAGCAACCCTCCCTCCCTCCCCCCAGAGATATTTTACGATATCATGTGCCAAACCCCCCCTCCCTCCTAAAATGATAACGTTATATATGCATAGCCCCTCATAATCTGTATTATAGCTGTCCCATACCTCCCTGTTAGTAGGGAGGTATGGGACACATTTTGAAACTTATAATTTCTTTAATTATAAAAGTGTTTTTGCATGTTATGTTTCTTTATTGTTCAGGGAGATTAAAAAGTGTTTCATCTTGTATTCTATAAATTGAAATTTTTGTTTTTGTGTCAAAAAAATTTGATTTTTTGACACACATAAGGAATTAGGTTTCAAACTTTTAGTCTAATATAATACATTTTGTCTTCTAATATTTTTGAAATTTTAGTGGGATTTTGGAATTCCAGATAATGAGTCCTATACTGTAAGAGTGTCCTTATATAAAAAAAAAACCTACAACCAAAATGAAAACAGGTAATTATAGTGATCAACCTCAGCTAATCAAGCAAAAAGAAAAAAAAACATTTAAAAATATTGAAATCCAAATGAGATATTGCAAAGCACATGAAAAGTATAGCAATCATGTGTTTCAATGTACTGTTAAAATTGGTTCAGAAATGAAATAAAGAAAAGTGAATGGAATGATATTTAATGATTTAAATTCATTTTTAATTTAAAATTAATTTGAATTAAATAAATAGTGTATGTACTGACAGGGTTGTTTTATTTAAATCAGCTTGATTTAAATTGCGGTTTAAATCATGATTTAAATCAAATGATTTTTTTTTTAAATCTTTGATTTAAATCGTTTTTTTTTTTTTTAATATTGATATTTATAGGATAAATAAGAATCAAATTCATCATTTATGTTATAAGAAAAGTCATCATTAATTTCAGATTAAAAATTACCTTTTAGTAACATTATATAAAACTTGTATAAGTTCAAAATACTATTATTTTATGAAAGTAAATGCCATTGTGTTAAAAATATTGATAAATTCTCTCTCATTTTTAAATTGTTTTCTTTTTTCAATGATCAGTTCATTTTTGCAAGTTAAATGCTTAAGCTATAGTTGAATCTATTTAAAATAATGTACATTTAATATAATAGTTCTTTCAGTGCACAGTTTCTCTGAAGCAGATTATACACAATTCACGAGTTTGTTTTATGCTTAGTTGCTTAGACCTGCAAATTACTGTATCCCATATGTTGGTGATTCAAGTATTGATCAAATAATATGATTAAAATTTGGACTATAACATAATAAATACTTCGACTATTTGTCTTACGCAGAACTATAGAATTCCAATTGCATCTTCTATAACGAAAAATACTTAATAGCCGTGACTAATCCCTTTTTCCTTTCTTTTCTTAGAATTCATTGCTTACTTCAATTGAAAATATAAGGAATATTACTGTACATTATTCATGGGTCTGTCCAGGATTTATGTGTCCTGTTTTTGTGAAGTTTTTTTATTGAAAAATCTAATCACAATTTTGTGAATTTGAAAAAATCCTTATATGTAGGTTCTTGTTTATGTTCTTAACAAGATCGTTTATTTATATATATAAAAAAGAGAGTATGTAATAGATACTTTATTGACTGCATCTGTTTTGTGACAGGTTAAAGTTTTATTTTAAAATAATTTGTGAAATATTAAGTCTGGCGACAGAAAAGTTTACGGAAAGGTCTATTTTGAAGACAAAGAATTTTGTGAAGAGCCCTGTTTTAAGATGAAATTTTACGTGAAGGGTCCTGTCTAAATATTTAAAAAATTATGAAAGGCCCTTTAAAGGACCGAAATTTTTCCTAAACAAATCCCTGTTATTTCTAAGCTAAGCAGTCATTCCAACTGTCCATTAAGCATGATTGAATGTTGAAATTGTGAACGACTGGGGAGATAACACTGACAATTGATAGGCTTTCAGTTATGTGATTCTTTTTCATCTGGTAACTCTATTTTGTCAATCATTCGATTAGTATAGTATAGTGTGATTCAAAAGTTTAAACAATAATGTCATTTACTAATACTAGGTACAGTTACAGAAAGCTTTTGTATTTGTTGATACATAAGAAAAACGGTTTGCAGAAAAAAAGTTCCAATGTGGCTTTATTTTACAGAAAAAAAAAATACTACTTTTAGAAAAGGTGTAATAGCAATATGCAAATAGTGTAGTGATAAAATGATGGGGATTATGGCAAGAATGTAAAACACAAAGAAACTTGCAGTTTATGTGATAAAGATAACATTCGTGAATCTGAATCAGCAATGGAATACACATATATACATTTAAAATTTTTTGTTACATTTATTATGTGTTTATATATTATATGTATTATTGGAGTAATACATTAATGAAAAATAAATAACTTTAAATTAACTAGAAATTCATGCACAGAACATGCATAGATATAGGTATAACAATTTAAATTTAATAGTAGAATAATAAAAGTTTCAAGTTTTAAGTGAATCTTTTAAATTTGTTTGCAACAATTTTTTAATTTTTATTTAAAATATCTTGAACTGTTATCTAGGAAATGTAATGAAATTAATAGAAATGTGTAATTCTATACAGAAAAAATAAATAAATACCTGCGCATACATAAATAAGTGCACAAATAATATTAATAAAAAAAATCCGATTTCAATCAAATAAATCGGATTTTTTTTTTTTTTTTTTTTTTTTTTTTTTTAATCGTAATTTTTAACAATCTTGTGTACTGAAATGATCTTTTAATGGTTATGTAGGTTTTCTTTTAATAGTATACATACAGTGAACTCCCATTAGTGCAGATTTCGAAGGGAAACCATTATCCATTTGTGCTAACCAAAGTCTGAATTAAACTGTGTGCTTAGTGACTATCAAGGTTCTATGATATATATCAGGTATTTATTTTCAAAATATCATGAAGTTTGATATTTTCAATATTTTCATACATTTTATATTTATTTTCAAAATATTGTGAATGATATTTTTGGACAAAACAAGTGTAAATGAATTTTTTGACTGTTGTTCTCTGTTTCATTCAGTAGATAAAGAACTTTTGCTGTGAACAGAGCTTTTTTTAGCCCCCCCCCCCCCCTCTACACACACCCGCAAAAAAAAAAAAAAAGAAAAAAAAAGTTCTAAGCTTTATGTTTAACTGAATTTTTAAATGTAGAATCAATAATTATGTGGGACAATATTTACTTAAAACAACTATTGAAGGATACACTGTCTAATTTAGTGAAGTTATTTATAGTTTTCATTACAAAGAATCTTATTGTGGTTTTGATTTCCATCCGTTTAGACTTTAGACTGCACGATAGGTTAGAGAATGAAAAAAGCACACAAGATTACATTTATTTTAAAATTTCCCAATAACAACATATTATTTTAGTATAAAATTTTGGTGTAACATAATATTTCCTTGAAACTTGATAATAAAGCCCACAATTTGCTTTCTGTGAGTGTAAAAAGTAAATTGTGTCTGTTTTCAATTAATTGATCTTTAATTTTGTTATGTAAGCGGGAAAAAAAAGAAAAGTGTATTTAAAATAAATACTGTTTTATAATGTTTTCATACTAAGTGCAATACATGGTGTGTTCACAAAGTTTCAAGACTGGTCTGATAATTAAAAATTTATTAAACATTTTTGTACCGCAAACTAAAATTCTTCGAAATATGACCCTTGGGCATCAACATACTGCTGCCAGCATTTTTTCCATTGTTCATAGGCCCCATAGAAGTCTTCGCATGAAAGGTTGTTGAGGGACCTCGTCGAAGCTGCCTGGATCACTGGAATCGTGTCGAATCGCTTCCCTTTCAGGTCTTTCTTGACCCGGGGGAACAAAAAAAAGTTGCTGGGACCGAGTTCGGGGCTGTAAGGGGCTTGCAAAAGTATTGCCAGGTTAAAGATAGCCAAAACTTCGGCGGCGACATGTGAGAGGGTGCATTGTCGTGGGGAACAATCCAATCGTTTCTGATGTCTGGGCAGACGCGACGGGTCAGGTCAGTTTTTCTCTGAAGTGCTCCATCAGTTTTGGCTATATTTAACGTGGCCATATTGCTGCAAGCCCCTTACAGCCCTGACCTTGGTCCCAGCAATTATTTTTGTTCCCCCGGGTCAAGAGAGACCTGAAAGGGAAGCGATTCGACACGATTCTACCGATCCAGGCAGCTTTGACGAGGTCCCTTATCAACCTTTCGTGCGAAGACTTCTATAGGGCCTATGAACAATGGAAAAAAAACACTGCTAGGGGTGTGATGCCCAAGGGTCATATTTCGAAGAATTTTAGTTCGCGGTACGAAAATGTTTAATAAATTTTGAATTATCAGACCAGTCTTGAAACTTTGTGAACAACACACCATGTATGTGTTAGTTTCAAATTTACACCCCAGTAGCAGAAAGTTATGGTTGTGTCTGCGACAGCAATTTAGTGGGATGAAAATTGTCTGCGGGAGTAGCGTGTTACATTTTCTTATGTACAAACATTATGAGTGTTAAAATAAACAGCGTTCTTACTGAAAGGGTGATTCTGAGTTAAAAAAAAAGAAATAAATTTTGAAATTCACAGCAAAATTTCCGAAAGGTTACAACAGAGGAAGGGGGGGGGGGGGCAGGGAGCAAAAATCCACTACCGGCACTAATTATGTATTTTTCTTGCGCACTTTTGATGAAATTTAGGTTTTTTCGCGATCTTTTGACGAAATATGCAGTTTATCTCGATCTTTTGACGAAATGTGCCGTTTTTTCGCGATCTTTTAACGAAATCTGCTGTTTTTTCGCGATCTTTTGACGAAATTTGCCGTTTTTTCGCGATCTTTTGACAAAAATGAGCTTTTTTTGCAATCCTTTACGAACTTCGTGTTTTTTCCTCGATTCTTTGACGAACTTTCGTGTTTTTTCTGCAATTCTATGACAGAAATTTGCGTTTTTTCGGCACCTCTGGGACGAAATTCACGTTTTTCCCGGGATCTTTTGACGAAATTCGCGTTTTTACAGCGATCCTTTGGCAGAAATTTGCACTTTTTGCGATTTTTTGACGCAATTCCGCAACTTTAATTCCGATCTTTTGACATAAATTTTCCTTTTTTCGCGATCCTTTGACAGAAATTTGCGTTTTTTCGCGTTCGCTTTACAGAAATTTGCGTTTTTTCGCGTTCGCTTTACAGAAATTTGCGTTTTTTCGCGATTGTTTTACAAAAATTTGAGTTTTTTCGCGATTGTTTTACAAAATTTTGCGTTTTTTCGCGATCGTTTTACAAAAATTTGCGTGTTTTCGCGATCGTTTTACAGAAATTTGCATTTTTCTGCGATTGTCTGACTAAATTCGTGTTTTTTCCTCGATCCTTTGATGAAATTCAAGTTTCTCCCGCGATTTTGTTACAGAAATTTGCGTTTTTCTTGCGCCCCTGGAACGAAATCCACGTTTTTTTCGGGATTTTTGGATAAAATTCAAGTTTGTACAGCGATCTTTTGGCAGAAATTTACGCTTTTCGAGATCTTCTGACGAAATTCCTCCTTCTTTCCGCAATCCTTTGACATAAATTTGCGTTTGCTCGCGATCGTTTGACTAAATTTGCGTTTTCCCCAGAATCGTTTGTCTAAATTCACGTTCTTTCCGCGATCCTTTTACTAAATTCGCATTCTTTCCTCGATCCTTTGACGAAATTCGTGTTTTTTCCGCGATCCTGTGACAGAAATGTGCATTTTTTCTACAACCCTGGGACGAGATTCATGTTTTTTTTCCGGTCTCTTTTGACGAAATTCGCGTTTTTATAACGACACTTTGGCTATAATTTACCGATTTTTTATGCGAACGATTGCCGAAATTGATATTTTTCGGCGACCATTTGTCGAATTCGCGATATTTTTTGTCAGAATTTTCGTACTTTTTTTTTTTTTTAAGGAAATACTTTTTTTTTTTTTTTTTTTTTCAAATTGGCAAATTTATCTGCAAGGTCCAAAATAAATCTGCGACGCACGTCGCGCGTCTCGAACTTTCTGCTACCGGGATTTACACTAGGCCTGAAAATATTTATAATCATCAATAAATTGGCTATTTTGAAAATATCAGATTATATATCAAAATATCGTATATTTTTTATATTTTCAAAAGTATCATGATATTTACGAACCCTGGGGGCTGTACATGTATATAGCATTATCAACCTTTTGGCAATTTTGTACCCCCTCCCCCCTTACATTATCATTCCACAAATGCCCCTTTCCTCTCTAATGGTATCGTCATCAGTGTCTAAAAATTACTTTTTTTTATAATTTTTTCTTTTTATATGTTTGGTATAATATGCATTTATTATTAGCATGCTTTACTGATTTAAATGAAGATAAATCAATCGAGTCAGGTGGGGTAGAATGGGTATAAAAATACAATTTTTTTAAACAGTTATGGAATCATTCCTAAATGGAAAGGAATTTATAAAAAGTAATGATTCAGTGTTTACATTGCATTTATATACATCACATTTTCATCGTAATTGTTTTTAAAAAGATTATTTATTAACTTAAAAAAGAAATTTTTCCGATGGCTGTTTTTATATCCATTCCGCTCCATAGAGTGGGGTGGAATGGGTAACTAAGTTTAAAAGGCATTCAAAGCAACCAATAACCCAATTTTCAGTGTATTATATATTTTATTACATAAAATTATTTATTGATAATTATATTGGCCAATTTCTTTCTCATTAAATACATAATGTCTGTGGTTAATTAAGTGTTGGTTGGCTAAGCTTTCTGAAAGTTGTTTACTGTCGATTTCTATCTTGTCATCTTTGTTAGGAAAAGTATAGAAGCTTCCTGCTGATGATTTGTGCAGGAATTTTACAACATAACTAAGAGGATCTGATATTCCATTCACTTGAGCAATAAAATATATTTTAGATTTTTTTACCTAAATATTATTTTCCTAAATTTTCCCTAAGCCTAATCATATACTCATTTCACCCCACTTTACACTTTTAATTATAACTTTTAAAAAATAAAGAATTTTTCTTACATGTTTGTTTCAGTCAGTAAAGGACACGGCTATGTACAAACTATGAAGAAAAAAAAAAAAATTCTGCAATAAAATAAAAAGAGACAATAAAGTTAATGCAGCACTAAGTGATGTTGGCATTCACCATGTAGCTTTCAAAATTGATTCTAAATGGACTAAATATTGCCAATTTTTTTTCTAAAATTAAAATGAAAGTTGAATGGTTAATAAATTATATATGATTTACAAATATTTTTTGTACATAGTATTATTTTAATTCAGACACAAAACAGTACTACCCATTTCACCCCAACTGACCGTAAAATATCACTATTATACAGGAAGTAACTTTACACCAAATAGCACTTGAAAGTGTATAAAAATAGCTTTTTGTTACTTTTGCATTTGACAGTATTATTGTCTTCTTGCACATTGCCCCCTGTATGGAGAGGGGGTAGCAGAACTTCTTATTAACAAAACAGGTGGACAATATTTTCTCCTTTTTTTTTTTTACTAGAAAACATAACAAGTATCTTTTCGAACTTTGTTTCTCTAACAACGCATTATATGCATATGGCAGAAGAATAGGAATGCCGAACATTGGGATATTCCATATTTTTAATAAAATGACTTTATGATTATTTAATGAATTTAATAATAACTTTATATTTTCATAAATATAGGTAACAGACTAAGAAAAAAAATTAGCAAAATATGGTGATGTAAAGAAAAATTACCAAAAAGCTTTTTTGGGTCAAAAATGATCACAATATCAAAAAACTATCTTCAGAGAAATCTTACAATATCAAGTGCAGAATCTCCCTTCCCCCCTGGTGCGGGAATTTAGGGGGCGCCAAATTTATACTACAAATCTCTTTTTTCCTTCTCTTTTTGTAAAAGAAAATGTATATTTACATATTGGGAATTTTTTCCCAATGGAAGTATGTACATTTTTCGTTTCAAAGTTATTGCATTGTTCTTTACCCCATACCGAAATACAAATTTATGAATAAGGACTTCTTTCTTTTCAAAACTTGTACCCCTCCTCCCTAAAGTTATAACGTTATATGGTGAAACCTCCCTGTACGACCACCTCCCTGAACGATCATTTTTTCATGGAACGAAATTTATTCCCATAGGCTCAGTACTAATTTTACCTCTATTCAGAGACCATCCCAGTTGAACTCCCTCCATGAGCGACCCATTTCTTTGAAGAAAATGAAACAAATTCAGTTTTTTTTCTGGTCGCTGAAGAAGGTTTTATTATAAAAATAATTCCAAAGGGCACATTATTCATTAAACTTCTAAGCTAAGTTTAGATTTTTATGTATTCCGGTAACTTTTAACCCCTTTGTGCCATTTTAGGGAATGAATTTAACTCTGATGACGAATTAAAAACGACGGTCAATAAACTCTCCTGCCGTATTCTGTTATTAAACTCTCAAAGAAATAGGTAAATTATTGAGATCATTATTTGCTCCCGTCAAACAAACAAAAAAAAAAAAAAAAATTGCAATTATTTATTTAAGTTCGAAATTATTTGGAAATAAAAGCCATGAAAGATAAAACCATAAAATCTAAGCAAACGTCAATATATTCATTTTTTAAACTCTGCAGTAATTATAACTTACGTAATTAACTTTTGTTTTGATACTTAACATTTCATATTTTTTCCTAATGTGAAAAATAAATTTTAGTAACATTAATTGTTACCTTTTTTCAACAGTTAAAATCTAGATTTAAACATGACCTCCATTAAGGGACCACCCGTTGAAGCGACCAATTTTTATTGGAACGAAACATGTCGCTTTAAGGAGGTTTTACTGTATATGTACAGATCCTTACCATTAATTATAATATGATGGGGGAATTGGAATTGTCCACATTAAGCAATGATATGTCCTAAGCGGAGACACACTAACGAGAGTTCACTGTATTTTTTTAATACTTTAATGTAATAGTGTTTATTTTTTTAAAAATTCCCTTATATTTTTTTCCAGGTTTTTAAATGTTCATCTTGCAAATATTTTCATATTAAGGATAAAAGCAAGTCGTGTATGCATATATCTAAAGAAGAATTTCCTTTGTTAATACAGCATTGTTTTTATGCAAATGATGTCTAATTTGTTCTACAACATTTGTTCTTTGTCATCGTCATACTAATCTTGTGTTATAAAATAAATATTGAGTAGAACACTAAGAAGCATTTTAATCCAGTAATAAAGCTTTATTGTAAGAAATAATTTAAGCTCTACAACATGGCATCTGCAACGGCTGATTTTTCATCCAAAACTGAATTTCGTGATGAAGCTTCAAGTGCTATCGATCCTTCATCAAACAAGCTCACTGACCAATTATCAGAATCAAGCTCCAGCCTGAATCGCATTTCTAATTTAAGATTTATCATTGACCAAGTTGAAAACTTGCAGAATCCTCCGCCCGTCCACATTTATTCATTAACGTCCGACAGAAAAGGCATGTCTGCGACTGATGTTACCCAAAACCTATCTCATCTTGCCTATTCATTTCCTCATTCCCATGAAATTCATTTGTTTGCACGAAAATGTCTTTCAGCTGCTATTGCTAGAAATGATGTGACAACTACTTGGTTAAACTTTTCATCTGCAAGAAATCGTTTGAGTAAAGTTGGAAAAAGTGAAGAAAGTAAAGCAGGATGCTTATCTTCTCCACAAGACATTATTATTCGACATCATGATGCGAGTGGTTTACGTTTTTCTTCAAATGACAATTTACTCTTGTCATGCTCTTTAAATGGATCCGTTAAAGTTATAAGTACCACCACTTATTGTGTGTTAGAGCATTATGATGGTTTGGGATCGTCTACAGATATTGATGTAAATAGTAGCACTACTCAATTTGTGACAGCAAATGATATTTCATTGAATCCCTTTCACGTGGCTTATTTATATGATTTTGAAAGTAAAGATCATCTTCAGTGTTTTTCTGGACATGAAAATTCTCTTAAGTGTGTACGCTTTCATCCAAATGGGTTATACATTGCAACAGCTTCTTCTGACAAAAGCGTAAAACTTTGGAGTGTTCAGCAGAATAAAGAAGTTAGGAGTTTCAGAAGTGAAGGAATGCATCCAGAAAAAATAACCTTCTCTCCCGATGGAAAATACATAGCGTCCACTCACAGCGAATGTGTTAAAATATGGGACATATCTTCAGGCAAGAAGTTAATGTCTTTAAAAACTTCCAATCCACAACCTGTTGTTTTGAATGTTTGCTTTAGCTTCGATGGAAGCTTTCTTGCTGCTGGAGGATCAGATAAAAAACTTCATATGTGGAATATCAAGTCTGCCGGGAGCTCAGAAATGAAGCCTGATTATAATCTCCTAAAATCTGAGTATCTTGGGGAAAAAATTTTCTCTCTAAAATATGTTTCAAACTTTTTCTCTTGTGTTTCTGGGTGAAAAAGATAGTTCTTTTTATGCCACACACTTATGCATCAACCTGATACTTTAGAAACAATCAATTTTTGTTACATTTATATTCTGCTTTTTTCCTCCAATACAGCAACAAGTTTCTATTCTATTTAGCAACACATATACAAGAAGTTCAAACAATGTTTACAGACATACTACTTTAGATCTACGACTGTGTTTATTTTGAGCTTTATATGTTTTTAAAAATATATTTCTCTGTGTTCTTTTGTCAATTGCAAATACATTGGAGTTTTAGAATAAGCACCTTCTTGTGCCTGTGTTTTCTTTTATATCTACTAAATAATTGATTTTGATAATTTAGTAATCTGCTTATTGTTTGCCTGTCAATATATTCGATGTAGAAGTTCAGTGTCGAGTCTCTTGAGGATACTGTAGCCCTTTTTTCTATCTGCTCTCCATGCTATCCTCTGTCTGGAATTTTGTATTTTTTTCTTCAATCATAAAGATGAAAATAAGGAATTTTGCTTAGTAGCCACTGGCCGGTAGGTTGATTTTACTTAGTAGCCAGTTACTGGCGAGTGAGAATAATTTCTTTAGTAGCCAGTAAGTACATTTATGTCACTGGATATTTAATTTATGGGTATATTTTAGGTATGCTTATGCACTGAGCAGGTATGATTCAAAATTGAAAAAAATAGATTTAAAAAATCTGAAATTTGCAGCAAATTTTCTGAAATGTAAAGGGAGGGTTGGGAGGGGATTCCTCCTGGTACTAATTATGCGTTCTTTCCACGATACTTTAACGAAATTCGCGATGTTTGAGTTTCTTTGGCGATCCTTTGACAAAATGTGCGTTTTTTTTCACGATCTTTTGACAAAATTCACATTCGTTTTCGAAATTCTTTGGCGAAATTCTCGGGTTTTTTTTCGCAATTCTTTGACGAAATTCTCGGGTTTTTTCCCCGCGATTCTTTAACAAAATTTGCGTTTTTGACTATCTGTTGACGAATTTCGCGTTTTTGCCACGATCCATTGACGATATTTACGTTCTTTCTGCGATCCATTGATGATATTTGCTTTTTTTTCCTTGCTCTATTGATAATATTTGCGTTTTTTCGCGATTCTTTGACGAAATTTTGGATTTTCAGCGATCGTTTGACGAAATGTGCGTGGTTTTTTTCGCGATTCTTTGACGAAATTCGCTTTTTTTTCTGCGATCTATTGACAATATTTGTGTTTTTTTCCGCGATCCACTGACCATATTTGCGTTTATTCCACGATCCTTTGACGAAATTTCGGATTCTTCGCAATCCGAAATTTCGTCAATCCTATCTTTGGTGAAATTCGGGTTTTTCCGCGATCCTTTGACGAAATGGGCTGTTTTTATCGTGATTTTTTGAGAAAATTCTCGCTTTTTCGCGATTCTTTGACAAAATTCCGATGAAATTTACGTTTTTTTTTTTTTTTGTTTTTCCCATAATCCTTTGACGAAATGTGCGTTTTTTCGCGATCTTTTGACAAAATTCACGTTTTCTTCTTCCGCGTTTCTTTGATGAAATCGCTTTTGGAAAATCTTGCGTTTGGCCGGTACTTTCCATATTTTTAATCGTCAGTTTTTCACGTTTACTCGCCGAGTGGCGACTGGCGAGTGCTTCTTTTCATCTTTATTCAATCGTATTATGTTTCAATGAAAATCGAGTCAGAAAAGTTATTAGATTATTGTCAGACGAAAATTGGTTTTAGGGGTCAGTATACGGGCCAATGCCTTATTTTTGTTTCCCCTCAAATAAAGGATGAATGCAGTGTCTAGGTAAGTGTCTAGTAAAATGTGTATGTGCTACATGATGAGCTCCTTGGTTGTATCTTAAAGTTGTTGAACATACTCGATTTAGTATGAAATGATGTCTTAAATATTGTAACTTTATTAGAAGCTCTCTAATATATATATATATATTTTATATCATGCCATCAGGTTAACTCCCTGACTGCCGAGCAAAAAGACAAAATTGTAATGTTGTTTTCTCTGCATTTTTCTAAATATGCGGAAAAAGATAATTTTTTTCAACGTGAAATTAATTATGTACATAGGAATACAATCCTTGAGGGTATTAATGCTAACTTAATCTTTCAAAACTGGATTATTTTTGTAGAATTATATTAATTTAAAAAATGTTTCTATTACAGTGAAACCTGCAGCTTAGTGAACAGATATATCAGTTCACGGCAGTGAGAATGTTAAATAGATCACTAACTATGTTGTGAAAAGTGGCATATAAGGCAGTTAGTTGCATGTTCACTAATACAACTAAGTAATTTAAGTAATGTACAATTTATTTTAATAAAAAAATAAAGTTAGGTATTTTAATTGTCTCTGACATAAGCAGCAATTCATTGAACATTCTGCATGTGTCTCAATAGTTAACACATTCATCATACTTAACTTAATATTCTTATTAAAATAAATTATACTTTGCTTACACGTCTTAGTTTTACCAGTAAATGTGAAGTTGCCTTATAATACAAACACTTCAGCACACAATTGGTGGTGTATTTAAACTGGTGGTTAGATATTTAAAAAAAATAATACATTTTACGACTTTTTAAAAAGTTATTTTAATTTGTAAAACAAGATTTCATACTAAATTGAGGATGCTGTATAACTTTGCAACAGAATTTTCTCCACATCTCATATTATTTTCAAGATTGCAATACTAACTCTGTACAAGATTTATTTTAACAGAATTATTCTAATTTTTAAATAAATCATATGAGTTATAATTCACCAATGGACGAAAAATGTTCATGACAGAATTCGAACCAGGGTTCTCTTGGCTGAAGCTACCAATGCTCTATCAACCGAGCTAAAAAACTTTTCCAACTGGGCAAAAAATGTCCAGGTCAGGATTCGAACCAGGGATCACTTGGTTGAAGCTGCCAATGTTCTCCCAACTGAGCTATCCTGGACGAATCTGGAGGTCCTAATTCACCCAGCTAACCCTATTGATCATAGCATCAGGTCTGATATATGAATCGGCTCAACAGAATAAATCGCAGGTAATAGAACTCCGGTAAATGATGCTATGATCAATAAGGTTAGTTGAATGAATTCGGTCCTCCAGATTCGTCCAGGATAGGTCAGTTGGGAGAACATTGGCAGCTTCAACCAAGTGATCCCTGGTTCGAATCCTGACCTGGACATTTTTTGCCCAGTTGGAAAATTACAACTCATACTAACTCTGTAGTTTGTTGCTAAGGATCACTGCTAGGTTTCTCATCATGTGAAGCCTGCACCGCACATTTATGACTGTAGCTAGCTATAGGACAAAATTAGCACTCGCCAATCGGCGAGTAACACTGTAAATTGGCGATTGACTTTATTGCCACCACTGGTCAAACTTAACAGTAACCACTCGCCAATCGCTATGATTGAATGAAATGTGCGAAAGGTAGGGGCGGGTTAACTTCATTTGTAAACGCACCTCACACTATATTAATCACGGCGCCCATCTCTTGCGCCATCACGATGTACCCATCTCTTCTCTTCAAGCCTCTGACGTCATCTAAAATCATACCCACAATTCGGCCAATCCGAGATTAAATCAGGAGAATGAAGAAAGGGGGAAAGAATTGTTTCATACTGATTCAGTTGGGCACGCAGTTAAGAAAGAAACGTGATAGGATTCATTTACTGTTTTAAAGCCGTTCTAAGAATACAATACTTAGTGAGATATTTTTTTTTGAGGGGGGGGGAGGGGGTGACTTACGATTAGTTGTGAGGGTTCATTGGTTAAGTATAAGGGGGTAAATGATTAACATTAGTGCCAAAAATTAATGATTTTTTTATTACCTTTTACTTTATATATACATAGAGATTCGGCACTACATTATTGCAGTTGTTAATATAGCCTAGTAAGTTTTAAGTAAAAATAAAATATCCAAGATGTGAAATTATGTTTTAAATTAGAATATATTTTAATTTCAAAATCCATTTTTCTTGTCCGTTTTATAGAATGCATCAACATATTTTTAAATATAGTTTATCACTTATAACTTGGCTGTAGTAATTGTTTATATTTATTCAATGTAATGCCAGTTTTTTCCCTCCAGTGTTCTTACAAAGAATAAATAAAAGATATTAGTAAATTATGATGTTAATAGTTAGAAAAAACACGCTTTTTTATCAAGTATTTGTAAATTTGTTGCTGGCGCCAGTGCTTAAAAAAACTGGCCAGTGAAAAAAATCCATGTACTGACCAGTGAGTAAAAAAGTTAATTTTGACCTATATAGCTTGCTCGGTTTACCAGTTATTTCAGGGGAAACAGAATTTAGAAATTACCTTGTACAAATCAGTCCATCGATATCCTGAAAAAAAATCTGTGTAGTACACTATATAAAAATTCTGTAATGTGCATTTACCATCACATTACATGTTCATTGTACATCTGAAATTTTCTTTATATAAAATTGCTTAAATGACAAAAATATATATATATATATACTAGCCGCCTCCACCCGCTACGCTGGTCGGTTTTTCTAAAGAAATCTTGAATGAAACTAAATATATCTGTGAATTTGATCATGCGTTTTAAAGCAATATGGACATTTACCTGGTGTATCCAACCGAATTGCTGAAAGCAATATGAATGTCATTACGCTATTATATTTTTTATTGAGTCATACAAAATTTAGACTGTTAAGGACCAATTTATTTAGTTGATCTGATAGTGTAGGATTCGGTAAAGAACAATAGAACAATATGTAATATACTAAAAGCGTTCAATAAAAATTATCAATGCAAGTCTCAATAGAATCTGTTAATTGGACTTATTGAAAAGGCTGACCGTTCATAATACTTAGGTTTGCCTGATTCTAGAACTTTCATCTATAATTCTACAATCAAACAGCCTAACAACCAAGCAACAGCAAATGATATGTGCTTTATACTAAAATATTCACTGAAAAATTAACTAACCTATCAAGTTGCATCTAAATCCACTTAGCAGAATCTTTTAAACTGGAAAATATACCGAAACCTTCCCTAAAAATGATCTAATTAACAGTTTAAATCCCATAAAAATTCATCCAGTGGAACCTTTAAAAAAAGCAAATCTTTCAAAATTGGGTTCATCTGATTTAGAACTTTCCCCATAATTATTTAACTAAGCAACATAGAACGTTATGTTTTATACTAACATCTTTTCTGAATTATTATCTAACTAACAATGTATGTCCCGTCAAAATCTATTCAGCAGAACTCAAGATATAAGCGGCCGGAATGAAATTTCTCTTCGCATTATACATATATTTTAAGATAGTTAAATATAACTTTCATAATCGCGTTCACCTGATTACAGAACTCTCTGGGAGGTAGGGGTAGGTATATACTGCATCACTTCAGAATTTTTTAAAGAACTCAACTCAACTTCCATAACTATAGCATATATACTCTCTAGTATACCATATCTCTGTAGCGTATATCTTCCAATTTTCTTTACTGTACCACTGAGAACTTTTTCCGCATAGCTCCGTAACTAAACAACACAGAATGATATGATAAATATTGAAAAAATCTCTGAAATATTATCTAACTTACTGTACATTTAATTAGTTGACTTGAAATCTTTCATAATCGAGTTCACCTAATTTTAGAACTCCCGTTGTAACTTAGAATGATGGTTTTTACATTAAGCCATTTATAAACCAAATTTACTATTTAACAGTGTAAGTTCTACAAAATTCTGTTCAGTAGATTCTGAGTTATAGTCATATTTAAAATATGTATTGGTCATTAAACCTTTTTTCTTTACATTTGAAATAAAATCAGTAACTGTTTTGGTATTTCCCTATTATGCCAACACCATTGTCACCAAGCGTAATAGTTGGCACAAAAATGAAATGATACATTTGAAAAAAAAATTGTTGATAAAAAAAATGAGCATTTAAAAAATATAACTTTTGAAAATTACAGAATTTTACCTACCATTTTTTTAAATCAATAAAAATAATGGTACTAATTGGTTATCCCGTCGACTAAAAATATATTGCCAAACTATAAGATTAAATGTCAATAATGGTTGATCGTAAATGTCACATTCACTTGACTTTAAGCAAGTTACACGTATTTATGTCAGGTGATTTTTATTTCGACGTTTTAAATGTATTTTTATTAATTTTATACTAATTTATTTGTTCTTTCGTTATTCAAAATAAAAATTATGTCAATTTGTATAATTTGGCGATTTATATAATTTGGCGAAATTGGTCGACGGGTACCAAAATAAATACTTAAAATATAAGAATAAATAAATATTTTGCAAGTAATAAAATATAGTCAATTTAAACTGCAGTCTTGAAATAGTAAATGTCTTTTACTACTGAAGCATGGCGTACGTAATACGAAAAATATGTCTCACATTGCAGTAAACATTTCATTCTTTCAATGAAGACATTCATGGTTTTTTGAACAAAACATTTTTATATGTACCGGGTGTCCCAAAAAGGACTGACTGATTTTAAAATTCAATAACTTGAAAACGGTGACATATATTAAAAAAATTCTTGCAGGAGGGTTATGCATAAGGTCAAAAGTTTTATTACAGTGATTTTCAATTTTAGTTCGATTTACAAACAATAGATGGCGCTGTAAGCAATAGTCGCTAAATACAGGCTCGATTTTTGGTACTTCGTGGCCCGGATAATACATTTCCATCTCCTTTTTCTGCATGGAACAAGATAAAGGACCAAAAATCGAGCCTGTATTTAGCGACTATTGCTTACAGCGCCATCTATTGTTTGTAAATCGAACTAAAATTGAAAATCACTGTAATAAAACTTTTGACCTTATGCATAACCCTCCTGCAAGAATTTTTTAAATATCTGTCACCGTTTTCAAGTTATTGAATTTTAAAATCAGTCAGTCCTTTTTGGGACACCCGGTATAATTCCTAATTTCTGAAATAATTTTATTGTAGGTTCCTCATCATCAGATAACTGCGAAATGGTAAAATCTATATCAGTATCAGTAATAAATATTTTCTATTCAAAAAATAACAAATAAAAGAGTTTTGCGAGATCATGATGGAATAAAATAAATTCCATCATTAAAAATATTCACGTTCAATAATTAGCAAATGTTAATATGTGTCACGGTTTGCAGTAAAAATCGTTTGCACGATTAGGGTTGAAATAAATGGCGTGATACCCTACATTTTGGCATGGTATCGCGACGAAAATTAGAACGAAAGAGTACCACAGATTTTTTTTTTTTTTTTTTAATTTGGTTTTAGTTTTTGAGGCGTTTGAATTTTTTTTCTAATTGACGAAGTTGTTTTTATTTAACCAAAAGGAATGGTTAAAAAATTATTCATTCGCTTGCTTCTTTTAACAGAATGAAAAGAATGAGTTTTTAGAAATTATCACTTGAAAAATTCAGGTTTTGGCGCCAAACTTAGTGCCGAATTAAAAAAATATGAAATATCTCTCGAACTATTGAGCTTAAAAGAATTTAGTTAGTACCATTCGATTCAGCATACAAAAATACACCAAAATATGTTATCAGTTGAAAAATAACTATAAAATCAGATTTTTAAGGAATTTTTTTAAAGTTCGTTCTCTATTTTACCTCCCTTAGGGGTGGAATTTTGGAAAATCCTTTCTTAGCGGCACTCTATATCGTAAGAAGTATTTTTACCCCGATTTTCAAGATTTTAGGTTCAGTAGTTTTGGCTGCGCGTTGATTAATACAAAATCCAGACTTTCTTTTATATATATAGATGTTGCCCATGCGATGATTGTTAAATAAAATTGCTCTAGGATTGTAAAAATCTCGGACAAAATTTCACCTCAAAAGAAGTAATAAAGAATTATGGGCAAAATGCATATTCTTTTTGTTTCTTATAGTACTATTGATATATTTTAGTTTTAGTAGAATTTTAAAGTGTTTGTTATTTTAATAAAGGTCTACAATATGGTCTGATTTTATGTTTTATGATATTTTTTGTCTTTTTTATTGCAAACTGACTTACAATTAATGTTTTGTTATTACTATAAAGAATAAAGTAATTATATTGAACTAGAGAATTGTAATTTATTTTTTAGCTGGATTTTAACCAATTTTTATCTAAATTAGGAAAGAAATCCTACTCCAATTTACAGCTTTTGTTAAATAATATTTGTCTTTTAAAATTTCTGAAGTTCTCAAATTTATTGCGTTTAGTTTTTCAGTACTTCTTTTTTATTTTATTATAAAGTTTTTCTTAGCGAAGGCAATGTTTTGAGGAATACAAAGCACATTTTGAAAACTAAGTTTTTGAATTTTCTAGTTAATGAACAAACATGGTACGTAAAAGAACTTCAACTGAAAGTTTTACTTCTACTTGTCAGTTAGCTAAATTATACAAACTTTTTAAACATTTAAAATTTTTCTTTTTAAGATTATGTAAAGAAGCCTTCCTAAAGTTAGGACTAATACTGACTGAAAAAAAATTAAATTATTTAAGTTGTGATTAAATTTGTTGTAATTAATAATTAAGTTTGCATTGTTCTATTTCTTTTATTCATTACATTGTGCTATATTGATATTTACGTTTGAAAAATTTGTATGAAATACTTAAAATCATTATTTTTTTTTTAACCATTCTCACAAAACTCCTGTAAATTTCAATAGCATTTGTATCCTGTTATTTAATATCAAAGGTTGAAAAAATTAATTTGTATTTTAAAAAAAATTAAGAGACTTCAAGAAGTGTTCTAAGTTGCTCTTTGGCAGAACAAGTTCTTTTTTCGTTATTTATACATATACAAATCTTTTTATCAAATCAGTTATTTTACTAAATATAAAAAAACAAAATCAAATTGAAAATACATTTAGTGATACGATGAGGTGAATGTAAAACATCAATAAAATTATTTTTTTTCTATAATTTTAGAAGAATTTCTGATGATGAAAAAAAAATTAAAAATTCAAATTCCAATACCAATGAAAAAATTAGAACTTGAGATTCAAAATAAAGCATGAGATCAGATGCTTTTCCATTTCCCAGCCTATATCTAAGTGTTCACTAAACCTGATTCAAAGGTGAAAATACTTCTTCAACAGCAACTGAAAAAGCAGTCACTGTAAAAATTTGCGATATTGCTCTTTTAGCTTCTTTACCTTAGCACATCATTCTTCATATTATAATGAATTTTCCACCATTTGAATGGAGAAGGCTTATTTACGAGGGTAAATCAGTAAGTAGGTCACAAACTGATATGAGAGGTCGGAAATTAGTAGTAAATTGTTCCCAAATATGCCAATAGATGACAGCATAGTCCAATGATAACTTGTTAATTTCGAATTTGTGAGACAGCAGTTGTACTAGATGAGGAGGGTCGTTCAAAAGTTGTTGACGAAGAATAAAGTGGTCGTCCAGTTGAGATTGCGACAGTAGAATCAGTGAGGACGGTTGAGGAAATGGTTGCTATGCTGTCTATTGTTGTTCGCATGTCAGCTCTAACCATTTCCTCAACCTTCCGCACTGATTCTTCAAAGCAAGACACCTCAACGCCTTCTTCAACAATCTCAACTGGACGACCACTTCGCTTTTCGTCAACAACTTATGAACGACCCTGCTCATCTTGTACAACTGCTGTCTCATAAATTTGAAATTAGCATCTTATAGTTGAATTATGCTGCCACCTATTGGCATATTTAAAACAATTTACTACTAATTTCCGACTTCTCATATCAGTTTGTGACCTACTTACTGACTTACCCTCGTATAATGTCACATTACTAATGAAAATTCTGACAGGTATCTGATTTAGAAGAATTCGCTACTATAGTAAGAAAATTTAACCGAAATTTTCATTGTTTACAATGTAAAAAATATATCTAAATACATTACTGACTTAATTCTAAGTGATATAAGTCAAATCTTAAATTTTTAGAGCCTGGCAATACTAAAATAAAAACTTTTAGTATAGACGAGTTTTTAAACGATCTAATATCGACTTTTGACAATGATGTGATATTTTTACTCTTGATATATATATATCGACATATATCTTTTTTAAAATTAGATATATCAATACTTCTTAATATTTTTTATGTAAATATTAACTTTAGTATTTTTCATGCATATTTCTAAATAAATTTAACTAAATTTATTTGACTTTTTTTTTTTCAAAATAAATAAATACTCTTTATTGGCTTAGTTCAGGGTTGGCGAACCTATGGCACGCGTGCCAGAGTTGACACGTAACCTAATTTTTATGGCACGGGTAAAATTTAAATTTGATAATTGTTATAAAGATAAAATCCATTTTTTATTTCTGTTATAACAAAAAACATTTTGTTCCATACGGACAGACTACCACAAATAATGCAATTAATTTTTGCATGAATTAACACACCATAATAATTTTCTTTTCCTGTGATACTATGCAGCGCTTTCTACATGTATTTTGCTTTTCTATATGAATTTAAAAAGCTGTAATTTTCAAATGAATTTCGTTTGACTGTTATTGCAGTTAAATGACAAAAGAATTCAATTTAGCTATTGTAAAAATAACAAAATATGAAACAGATATAAAGAACTTTCCATTGAATGTACGACAGACAAAATCTCATTAATACATTCTTACTACATTTATGCAATTTGGAAAATTATAACAGAGATGTTGCATTAATAATAAGTTACAAATTAATTAAATAAAGACTCGTATTTCCCCCTATGACGGTGATTTCGTATGCCCAGGTTCACAAAATGAGTAAGAAAAACTCCAACACAAAAATATAGAGGACTTACTTCTTTATTATGAAAACTTTTAAAGGAGGGCCATGAAAGTACAGAGAGACGGGGAGAGTTTCGTTAACTGCCCAGTGGCAGACGCCCACAGCGGGGCTTAATTGCAGCCTACATGGCTCGAGGTCAGGAGCAAAAGTGAGTGAGATTTTGTTACAATTACTTACAGATTGGCGAACATTAGATAACCATATGTAAGATATTTGCGAAAAACAAATTGGGTAGACAAAACAATCACGAAGTTTTACATTGAGTTAAAAACTACGCCATGGCCGGCTCTTTAGGGTTACTAGAAATCAAATTCCTGCGGTAAGGGAGAGTGGCTAAAGAAATAGCTAACACGTGATGTACATGCACGTTACAGATTTAACGACAGCTGAAATTAGTCAGCAAGGGGCATATGGCTTTTATCCAACAAAATACAAGGGTGAGAATTGATTATTAATGCAAGTCAAGAGGCTGAGAAAATATGCATTACATATTGTCGGCTGCGATGCGAAAGACATTCACTTCTATTTTATTCTTTTATTTTATCTCAACGGAACATCACTGCGGTTAAGATATTTTTCTATCCGTGTGAAAGTGAAAGAGGACTGAGATAAATGATGCCTGCATTTAAAACGAACTTTAAAAAGTAAAAATCAAAACTTACAGTAGTGTGAGGGGGGAGGGGAGAGAAAGACTAAAGCCATATGAAATTAAGTATAAAATGTCAAATTTAAACTAAATATTTTATTTGAAGGGGTGGGAGAATAATGACAATTTATAATGAACCAGTAAGGTTAAATGTTGATTTTTGAGGGGAGAGGAGGATAAATGAATATATAATGGGAAAGCCGTTATATATATCGCCCATTACCACCAGAAAAAAAAACTGTGAAACTTGTAGAACAGTTTTTGTTATTGTATGTCGGACATTTTTATCCAATTGAATTTTGACAGAATTTGACCCCATTTAAAAAAAATTCTCATGGATGAAATCTTTGCAGTACCACCCCCCCCCCCTACTTTTTTTTTTCTTTTGTACATAATTTATACATTCAATTTAGTTTATAGTACTGTTATATGCATGTATTTCATTTCTGATATTTAAAGTTTTGCATACTTACCCCCTTTTTGAAAAATATTCTTATTATTTGTTTTGCATTATTTGTGTTGCCCTCTCTAAAAAAAAATGAATTCCCCATCTCTTTAAATTTTGCTGTTCAAAAGGGTTAACAACAGAAATTAAATGAACAGCATGTAAAAAAAACCTAAAAAAAATTTTGTATTTCGGTGCTAACAGACACTTTACCAGTTATTTTACAATATGGCATCAAAAGATAAAAATTCTGCTAGTGATTTAAATCACCCCATTTCTGTATCTCCATGGGTAGATTTTTTCGAAGACATATTATTAAGATATTCTGATTCCATTTGTAAGGAGGCCACAGCAATTCAAAATTCACTCACGACTGAAAATGCTGATTCCTTGTTTGAAGATATTACTGATTTCCTTCAGATCATTAAATTCAATTTTGACGTTCTTAAAAGAAACTTTGAAATTCTAAAAGATGACTTTTCCAAATTGCAACATGAAAAAGATAATTTATTTCTTGTAAATCAGAAAGTGTTAGAGAGATTACATGAAATTAGCACCCAACACAAAGGTAAAGCTAAACGTACTAAAACTCTCGATGATCAGGTGGTAAATAACAACAAACTCCCTGTATCAGTCCTAAATAAAACAACACAGACCTGTTATGATGATACACATGAGAAATTTCCACAACTGCAAAATGATAAAAAAGACGCATATCTTAGCCCCGACCTGCACACTCAAGGTAAACACAATGAAAAATTTACAGATTTTAGCGATTCCTCTCTAAAATCCTTATCCCCTGGTAAACTTAATGTACCTAAGCCTATTCGTGTCATTATTTGTAACCTTCCTGAAAATTTAAATATTCCTGATATCTTGTTCGGTATTTCAGATTTAATTCACATAGCTGAACCTAATTTTCATTTTGTTAAAAAGTACAAGCTTTTGCATGTTAATTTACATAACTGGATAGTAGAGATTGCACCACGCGATGCTAGGCAATTATTAATGCATAAAGAAATTATGATACAATCAAAACCGTACCCTGTTAAACCATATATAAATGTTAGACGTTGTTTTAAATGTCAAGTATACAATGATCATCTTGCAAATTCGTGTCATAATGATATCAGGTGTTCGGTCTGTGCTTTGCCACACACTGACCCTCAGTGTAAAAATCCTCCAAAATGCATTAATTGCATTAGAAATAATGAAAACAACAACACCAATTTTGACATATTCCACACAGCTTTTGCACACTTCTGTCCATCATTAAAACAATTCATCAGGCAAAAGCGAGAAAAGGTATACAACTGCAATACATTCCCATAAACATCTCATGCAACTTCCTTTTATTAAAAAAATATAATAAAAAAAAAAGAAGAAAAAGCAATATAACATACATTTTACATTTTTCAGTTTTAACTAACACACATTACTGTGAAGGAGTTACTATCTACAACATTTCTATTTTTTTTTAAAGCTTTTTCAATTTTCTTATACATTACATACATAGGTCAGTATTTGACATTCTTATTCATACTCAATTGAAGTTTGAAGTTAGACTAATTTTTTTTTTCTTCTTCAATTTTTTATAAACACAGGTGTACAGTGAGTTGCTTTTTCATTTGATTGTTTAGCCGGCAAATAGTTAAATGAATGTCGAAATGGGACATTAGTGAAAATTCTGATGCGGGTCATCAGACATTGTGATTTCACATTGTAGGAAGCTTTTTCTGAAAGTGTACACATTAATACAACTTTAATCATTCACTACTACACTAGTTACATTTTTTTTAGATCTATCTTGGATATTTGGATAAAAATTTCACCTGTTTATCTGATTTAAGTTTATTTAGTTACATTTTATCACATAAGTAGCGTTTCCTGGTCACATTTGTCCTTTTCGCTTTTCTTTACTAAAGAAAACACAGTTACTTTTTGTTTGTTTGTTTTAACTTTAGGCTAAACATTTTTGTGTACTTGTGATACAATGCTCTTGGCCCCATACGTACATGATGAGTTTTTGTTCATAGTACATACAACTGAGTTCATAGTTTATTTAGTTCATAGTTTACACAACTGAGTTCATAGTTTATTTAGTTCATAGAAAAACTTTACACTAGTTCATTGCGTTACCAATTCGTTGTTTACTTCAGGGTTCAATTGCACTATCATTTTGTTCTTTGGGTGACAATTCTTAGTTCATAGCATTTTTTTTTTCTTACGCATTGTAGATCATAGTTTTTTTTTTTCTTTTCGTTTAATCATACATATTAGTTCATTGTTTGATTTTCTTTCTTTTGTTTTGTTTTACATTTTAGTTCATAGCGATTTTTATTTTTTTAGACACTTTAGTTCATAGTAGTTATATTCTTTGGTTAGACACATTAGTTCATAGCAACGTTCATCGTTTACACACACTTTAGTTCATTGTATTACTCTTACACTCTAAGTCAGTGAAATACTTGTTCACTTTAGTTCATCGCAATAATATTACACCTTTGTTCATTGGGGTACTTAGATTGCTATGTTCATTAAACTTGCAACTAAGTCGTTAAATTTAACTCTTTTTCACTGACATACACTGTTTTAGTTCATTATGAGATACTTTTACTTCGCTTCGTTCATTGAAATACACATTTTTTTTGCTTTGGTTTCACTTACAATTTAGTTCATTGATATTTTGTTTGGTAAAAAAAACACACATTATACACAATTGAAAACATTTAATTGTTTCTAGTTTTCAACTTTACACATTAAGATATTTCCTTTTTATGTCTCATTATACCAGGAACTACTTTTGACTTCATATGATGCTTGCAACATAAACATTTATAAAACTTTAAATATTACAATTTTCTTTTGTTTCTTTTCTTTGGATAGTTTTTTTTATGTTATGACATTCACATGTCACCATCACTTTGTTTCACAACAAAGATTTCTCAGGTTATAGAATGCTGTTCCTTCACATGTTACTTTTAAATTTAAAACTTAAGAAGTTTCTATTGTCTTCATCATATTTGTTATGGTTTGCTACATTTACATATTACACTCATTTTTTTAATTTTGGGAGACTAGATATAACCTCTGGTGAAACTTCACTTAGACATTAAACACGTCTTAGATATTATGTCGTTTCCTTGTAATAACATAACTTCACAATAACAGTAAAAAAAAGAAAAAGTTTTTTTTTCTTTTGTAGCATATGTTTAAAACATTATCTAATGTTATACAATACACATAAAGTTAATATCCTTCTCGATACATTGTAAGGAATACACATTTAGAGTTTAGTTTGATAAACAATTGCAGTTGTAGTATTACCCGATCATGTCACCAGTCTCTCCACATGCTCGGACTGACCTTTTACCTTTGATATGTGAGATATTTATCTCAGTTTTTTTTTAAATTTATCCCCTCTGAAGTTTTGTTCCCGTTCAAAATTTTTGCCCTAAGGGTCCAAACTTCATTGTGTAGAGAGACAAAACCCTCGAATTGATCTTTCAATTCAATAAACATAATTTTTTTAAGATACATCGACGCATGCTCCTTTGAAGATCAATGTGATCTTTGGGGAGCAGGGACTTATGTATCACTTGATGTATGGGTCTCATATCTCCCTCCTCCCCTAGGGCTGATGTTGTAAACTGATGCCATCACACTTGTTACTTAACAAGAATAAGGGCTACACCCATTCATAGGCATGCTATATGCATCCTGTTCTTTTGTAGTCCTGTGCTGTGTGCACGAAAACCAATTTTCTACCTTTTTTTATTTTTATTGTTATTATTACTTCATTTAACAATTATTTACAGACATACATATGTCTTTTATTTTCTATTTCATTTTAAAGTTGTATCTGTGTCTTTTGTTGCTTGCATTTATATTATGTTTACCTTACTTTGAGAAGAAAATATAACAAGATACTAAAAAATTACTTCTCTTATTGGTCATAAAAAATGCTGGTACCAGCCTCTAAAACAAATATAATAGAGCTATTTAAAAAAAAGGATCCTGTAAAAAAAAAAAAAAAAAAGAAAAATTATTGTTTGCTCTTTCTTGGAGACTGTTTGGGACTAATAATGTCCAACAACATTTCCAACAACATTGATATAAAAGGCGCCATTTATCATGACCTGAAAAGTTTTGCTTTATGCAAACATTTAAAGAATTGTAAGCACACAGTTATATTTTATATACATATATGGGGGCTTATCTTTGTAATTATGTTATATCTGTTTTAAATACTTATACGTACCCCCTCTCCCCCTTTATTACAGTACATACCGCTTAAACGAATCCTATTTACGAATTAAAAATACTTTTATTTAATGGCTGATTCCAGTGTACAGAAAAATCGCATTTTTATTTTTAATATTTTTTAATTATTAATGCATGAAAGTAATTGATTTTATAAATAGCGTTTCGTATAAACATCACTCTCTTCAAAATTTATTTGTATACGTTTGGCACGTCAGATTGTTGATAGATATTGTTTGTGAATTTTCTGCACGTGCACGTGAAAAGGTTCGCCGACCCTGGCTTAGTTGTTCGATTAAGAATTTTAGGTAATATAAAAATATTCATCACACAGTCAGAAAAGCGTCCTACCATAGATTACAAAATTTTTGTTTAAACATCATTAGCGAAATCAGAAAATGGGCAAAAAGACTATTTTAATCCATTGTAATTGTCTAACAATGAGAGGGCCAACCTTGTTAATCACAGATTTTGATTATTTTAATATATGTTGTAGGGTAGAGACCCCTCAGTGTCAGGTTCAACGGATTTTATCCAACGCTCCTTAGTTCTTGAGAAACCGGGGGTCTAATAATAGTACCCAACTTAAATACTTGCATTGCAACCGCAATGATAGGTTGGTCGTAGCTCAGTATGTACGGCGGTCGCTGGCTGATCTGCGGGCCCGGGTTCGGTACCCGAACGCGCTACATTTGTTTTTCTTATTTTTTGTTTTATAAATATACTTGTAATTATAATTTAATAATTTCAATTACAAATTTTAATATCATACATTAATTATAATGTTAACAAACTTAAATTTATCATTTTTTTTTTTTTTTTTTAGTTTTAAACTATTATTTCTAATCCTTTAAAGAGGTTTAAAAAGAAATTGGATCTAATATTGAATGATAAAAATTCCAAAATCGTGACAAAATCTGTTCTGGTGCCATCTAGTTATGATAAAATAAAAGAATATTCAAATAAAATAAAAATAAAAGCAGAAAGAAGATAAAGGTGAAAGCAAAATAATTGAAAGTGCAAGCATACGTATTACAAATTTAAAAATCTTTAATATGCAAAAAATCGGTTGTAATTCAATTCTGATGCTAATTTTTAATATAATTATGCTTGTTACTTTAAAAACAGAATAATAGTATTATCGCATTGACTTCCTTTGTTAAAGCAATGCGTAAATGATGTTTCTTTAAAATCACGAATTGACACAATTGCTCAATATCATTGCATCGATAAAGAATATATGAAATACATTTTAAAAGTGATTTTTAAAAAATTAACAGTTTTATGATGTTTTATACAACTATTTAGTTAAAAGTAAAAAATTAAATAGGTTAAAATTATAATTGATATACAATATTATAAATTTTAATTGACAATGAGATTATTAATTATACTTACAAGTATATTTATAAAACAAAAAATGAGAAAAACAAATGTAGCCCATTCAGGTATCGAACCCGGGCCCGCGGCTCGGCCAGCAAACGCCATACCAACTGAGCTACGACCAACCTATCATTCCGGTTGCAAAGTAAGTATTTAAGTTGTGTACTATTATTAGACCCCCCCCCCCGGTTTCTCAAGAACTAAGGAGCGTTGGATAAAATCTGTTAAACCTGACACTAAGGGGTCTCTACCCTACAACATATATTAAAATAATCAAAATCTGTGATTAACAAGGTTGGCCCTCTCCTTGTAAGATGTTGTTTCTGTTCTCCAAAGAGACTTAGCTATCTTTTATATTTTATCTTCTTAAATGTAATTTGTGAAGATAATTTACTAAAAACTAGTCAGATGTGGCAATCTCTAAACTTTCTTCTATTTCATACATGTTAATATTTACTGAAAAATAAAGCATATCAGCGCCACCGATTAGGTGATTTACACCAAAATCAACACTAATCAGCAACAACTTATGTCAAGTTGTAGCTGAATCTGAAGTTTGATGAAAATCCATGCATTAGTTTTTAGGGTAGAACTATTGCGGAAATCGTAAAAAGTGCACATAGCAGTGCCACCTGTTGGTCGATTTAATCCAAAAACTAATCAGGACCAATTTATATCAGGGACTAACTGAATCTGAAGTTCGATGAAAATTCATGCATTAGTCCTTGAGATATAGTTATTGCGGAAATCGTGATAAATGCAGCCTAGCAGCGCCACTTGTCGGGCGATTTACATTAAAAACTCAACAGCACTAATTTATATCTGGGATTAACTATATCTGAAGTTTGGTAAAAATTCGTGTATTAGTTCTTGAGCTATTGTAATAATTATGAATAATGCTGCATAACAGCGCCACCTGTTGGGCGATTTACACTAAAAAGTAATCATCATCAAGTTATATCAAGGACTAATGGAATCTGAAGTTTTATAAATATCCGTGCATTACTTCTTGAGATATACCTATTGTTAAATCGTGAAAAGTGCAGCATAGCAGCTTCACCTGTTGGCCGATTTGCACCAAAAAGTATTCAGCATCAGTTTCTATCAGGGACTAACTGATTCTAAAGTCTTGTTAAATTCCGGTTATTAGTTATTGAGATAGAGCGTCCACAAAATTTGCGTCACACACAAACAGACAGACACATAGACAGACATTTTGTAAAAACACGTTTTTCGGGTTCTCCGACCCCTAAAACGTTTTAATCGGTCAAAAACGGTATTCGAAAATTTTCATGAATCCAATACTTTTTTCTTCTAAAGATAGAAGAAAGTAATAATATAACTGACGTTAAAGAGTAATACGCATTTGTATAAGATGATGCTTCTGCTCTCCAAAGACGGGCATCTCCAAAGACGGGCATCTTTTATATTTTATCTCTTTTTGTTTTTTAATCTTATCTGATAAGTGAATAGTTGGGATTTCTAGGAATGAATTAATGCGTTACTTTTGTTTATATAGTGAATTTTTTTTTTAAATTACTACTTAAAAAGTAGATTTATAAAAGTAATATGGCTATTAAATGTAATTTGTGGAGATATTTTACTAAAAATAATATAGCTGGTGTTACAACGTGATACGCAATTGTCTAAGATGATGCTTCTGCTCTCCAAAGACTGGCATCTTTTATATTTTATCTCTTTTTGTTTTTTAATCTTATCTGATAAGTGAATAGTTGGGATTTCTAGGAATGAATTAATGTGTTACTTTTGTTTATATAGTGAATTTTTTTTTTAATTACTACTTAAAAAGTAGATTTATAAAAGTAATATGGCTATTAAATATAATTTGTGGAGATATTTTACTAAAAATAATATAGCTGGTGTTACAACGTGATACGCAGTTGTCTAAGATGATGCTTCTGCTCTCCAAAGACTGGCATCTTTTATATTTTATCTCTTTTTGTTTTTTAACCTTATCTGATAAGTGAATAGTTGGGATTTCTAGGAATGAATTAATGTGTTACTTTTGTTTATATAGTGAATTTTTTTTTATTACTACTTAAAAAGTAGATTTATAAAAGTAATATGGCTCTTAAATGTAATTTGTGGAGATATTTTACTAAAAATAATATAGCTGGTGTTACAATGTGATACGCAATTGTCTAAGATGATGCTTCTGCTCTCCAAAGACGGGCATCTTTTATATTTTATCTCTTTTTGTTTTTTAATCTTATCTGATAAGTGAATAGTTAGGATTTCTAGGAATAAATTAATATGTTAGTTTTGTTTGCATAGTGATTTTTTTTTAATTACTACTTAAAAAGTAGATTAATAAAAGAAATGTGGCTCTTAAATGTAATTTGGGGAGATATTTTACTAAAAATAATATAGCTGATGTTACAGCGTAATACGCAATTGTCTAAGATTATGCTTCTGCTCTCCAAAGACATTTAGTCATCTTTTAAATTTTGTCTCTTTTTGTTTTTTAATTTTATCAGATAAGTGAATAGTTGTGTTCTCTAGGAATGGGTTAATATGGTAGTTTCGTTTGCATAATGAATTTTTTTTTAAATTACTATTGAAAAGTAGATTTATAAAAGTAATATGGATCCTATGTAATTTGTGGAGATATTTTACTAAAAATAGTATAATTGATGTTAAAGAGCATTTTCAACCCAATCCGGTTTTTTATCCGATATTTTATCACAAGGAACAACTATACAGCCCTAGACCGGCTGCACAAACCATCACCCCATTGAGTTGACAACTGAAATTCCAGGATTAGTTAAAACACGATTGGCATATTAAATAGCAACTGGTCTGCCAAGTTATATCTTGGTATAGGGGTGATTCTGTTCCGAAAATTTAAAAAAATCGGTCATCAATCCGAAAATTCGGACATAAAAAATATGGCGAATTTCGACAAATGGTCGCCGAAAAACGCAAATTTCGTCAAAGAATCGTGGAAAAAAACGCAAATTTCGTCAAAGACTCGTGGAAATAACGCAAATTTCCTCTAAAAATCGCGAAAAACCACAAAATTTGTCAAAAGATTTCGAAAAAACCGCAAATTTTGTCAAAAGATCGCTAAAAACCGCAAGATCGCGAAAATACCCCACTAACTTCGTCAAAAGATCGCGAAAAAACCGCACATTTTGTCAAAGGATCGCGGAAAAAACGCATAGTTAGTGCCGGCAGTGGATCCCCCCCCCCCCTCTCTGCTGTAATTCTTCAGAAAATTTACTGTGAATTTCAGAATTTTTTTTTTTTTTTTTTTTTGACTCAGAATCACCCCTGTCTTGGTGGAAAACACCTGCAAACCCGATTTTAGTGGTTGACTGGTAGGTTTACCATTGTGTTTTTTTGTTAGTCCTCCATGTGGAGGTATACCTTTGGATGCAGTAATGCAGGACAACGATAAACCTACTAATCAACCACTAAAATCGGGTCTGCATGTGGTTTCCACCAAGATATGACTTGACAGACCAGTTGCATTTGAATATGCCAATCAAGTTCTGTCCAATCCTGGAATTTCAGCCTTCAACTCAAGGAGATGATCGTCTGTGCGGACGTTTCCCGGTCTCTACCCTTAACATGAAAAGGATCAGGCAATAAAATACATTTGATAACCTTGTAATTAAAGGGCAGCTGACGTCACTGTTGGTTGAATTACTGTTGGTTCAGCAAGAAAACCTGTCCGTTCTTTATGACTCCTACCTGGACGCATGAGCTAGGGAAATTTGATTGGTCTACGTTTAACTCGTCTCTGATATGATTGGCCTACGTCGCCAAGACTATTCCTGCAATGATGTTTATGGCAAAAATGTAATTGGTAGATTGGTTGACGGAAATGTTTGTTTGTAAACATGCCCTTTCCTTATATGGCTGTGTCTCAAATTTCTTCTGCAATTTTAGATTCTGAAATATCCTTGTATTTACCAATATATGTAGCGAAAAATTACTATTATTTAACAATAGTGCTTGGGTGTTGTTACAACTTCTATGTCAGCTCGTCTGTTTTATAAAGTCATAAATACACCTTTGTAAAAAAGAAATCATCTAAGTGGCAATTTTTATCAAAGTTTTAATTTTTAAATGGATTGCTTTAACAATATTGGAAATAATTTCATTGACGTTATAACATTAATACTAAAAATATAAGCTAAACAACTTGAAAACCATTTTTAAATAAAATATTACTTAATTTAAATAAAAACGAATCAAACCATGTATTAAAACACTAAGCAACAAGGAAAATATTCCGATGCATTGATATTTTCTCCCCAATATTTTTTAAATATCAGTGCCTTTAAGACGATATAATGAAAAATCAATATTTTGACATCACGAGTGATGAAGGTTGTGACTTCTGTGAGTCTGTTGTTACACAAATTATGTGGGCACTCTATCTCAAAAACTAATGCACGTAATTTAATAAAACTTTAGATTCAGTCAGATAGTCAGATCTTTTTATAAATTGGTGCTGATTAGTTTTTGATGTAAATCGCCCTGCAGGTGGCGCTGCTATGCTCCATTTTCCACGTTTTCCAAAATAGCTCTATCTCAAGAACTAATGCACTTGAATTTTCATCAAATTTCAGATTCAGTTACATGCTGATATAAGCTGTTGCCTCGTCAGATTTATTACCGCTACGCGGCGATTAGGCGATCACCGCCCCGATACCAGGTATCAAACCCGTTCAGTTGGGGAGGCCCGGCAGGTAGGGGCCTGGTCATCGGTTAGGAAGAAAGATTAGGTTTTAGTTTAAATCGTCCAATAGGTGGCACTACTATGCTGCGTTTTTCAGGAATTATGAGATTTTAGAGTTCGTCATTTCTCAAGAGCTAATGTATGGAATTTTACCAAACTTCTTATTTGGTTTGACTTTGACATAACTTGGTGCTGATTAGGTTTTCGTGTAAATCATACAACAGCTGACCCTCCTAAGCTGCATTTTTCACGATCTTCCGATTGCTATATCTCAAAAACTAATACACGGAATTTAATCAAACTCCATATTCTGTTACATTTCTACATAGATAGATATTTATTATACTTGAGTGTATACTGCCCCTTATATATTTTTTAAATGCACACAATTCAACGAACTTATGTCTTTAGAACTCTCATGATGGGCATAGATTGTCATTTTATTGTGGCAGTGTGATAGCGAATTTTGAAGTATTACCATGTATGACTTAGAAGAAAGTTCTGGGATTGGCACATCCAACTAATTTTATTTGGGTCTTCACTGTAAAAATTAATGTAACGTTACTCCACAAAATTAGTAGCAGCATGCTGCCACCAATTTTATGGAATAATTTAACTGTATAACAGGTGTAATATTGTGAAAATATCAGAATTCACATTATTATGGTGTAACGTAACATCAGTTATATCGGTTAAATTGCTCCATAAATTGTGCCAGTATGGTAACCCTCCTTATAGGTATGTAGGCTATAGTATCTGAAATGCATTAAATGCTGTTCAATAAACAATGAGATGCGTTTCATTTGGGCGTTGCCATTAAGCAATTAACAAATAATCGCGACTTCTGTGCCACGTAGATAGCGTAATATGTATATGTATATATATATAGAGAGAGAAAGAAAATTTTTCTCTACTTAAGTTCAATCTGAGAGACTGCTACTTCTACTTTCAACTACCCTAATAATTATTGGCTCTCCCATTTCAGACGAAGTATATTTGGTATGAATGAACAGCAATTAATTATGAAAATATTCTCTGGTGATGGCCGCAGGAAATGCAGAAAGTACTAAGAAATTTTTACAATAAAATGTATATTTTAAACTTGTAACATCTATTTTATTATTTTCGTCGCCTTTTAAGTAAAACGGTGAGCTTTCAAAGTTCATATTGTGCATTTTGTGTTTGTTTTCTTGCCAACTCAATGTTTGTTTAACTAAAACGGTGAGCTATTAAAGTGCATATTGTGTGTTTTGTGATTGTTTTCTTGCCAACTCAATGTTTTTTTAAGTTGAAATGAGCATTCTTTTTAAGACTTCAATAAATCCGTTAATTTGAAAAAAAAAATTAATCTGAAATTCATTAAAGTGAATATATTTATAATTGCAACCTATAGTGGATTTTTTTCTAATAGGCTAGTTCCATACGTACTTGTAGTGTAAGCCACATAGGTGCGAATTGCTACGACTTTTGGCTGCCAGTATTTTAGAACAGAAAAATGTGACATGTTTTATCGCAGCTATCTCATTAATTAAATAAGGCAAAGAAAATTTTTTTTAAAATAACGATAGCATAAAAGCATAGCAGTTATCAGCTATGCGACTTACACCACCAAAGCCCATGGAACTAGCCAACAGAAGTAACATTCGTTAAATTGACATTCGTTGTAACGAGGTTGTACTGTATATGCATACACACACACACATATATATACAGGATGCAATATGTTATCTATCGCCAACCTTTAATTTCTCAACCGTTGGTCGTAGACATATAGTTCCAATTACAAAAACATTTCAAATGAGGTAAATATTCGTTGTGGTATTATTTAAAGCAAAAAATCAATTTTATAAAAATTACGAATTCTAACTTTTTATACGGTCCCCCACTCCCTATAGTTATATTTAGTTAAAATTTACACATATCATGAAAGATATAACGCAGAAAGTTCGACATCTGTACTACAAAAATTGACACAGTTATTAAATTTCAAAGTTTGAGATTTTTGCACATGATTTTGTCTTTCATTGAGCGATCAGTTAAAAGATGAATTAAAGTAATTCGAGATCAAAATCAAGGTGCAATTGCTCTGCCATTTATCTAGTTCTTAGTGAGTATGTTTTATTTTCCGGTTGTCGATTCTACCTACTTTGGCGTTTGTATGCTGTTCGATCCATAAAAGTTAGCTCAAATTTTTCGATGAAATATCCTCTTTGGTGATTCCCCGATTTGGCGATACTGGGTAAAGGTGGTTTCGCCGTAAAAAAGACATTGCATTTGATTTTGATCTCGAATTACCTTAATTTTCATCTTTTAACTGATCCCTCAATGAAAGACAAAATCATGTGCGAATTTCTTAAAATTTGAAATTTAATAACTGTGTCAATATTTGTAATATAGCTGTCAAACTTTTTTGTGTTATATCTTTTATGATATATGTAAACTTTTACTAAATATAACTTATAGGGACTGGGGGACCGTATAAAAAGTTAAATTTCGTAATTTTTATAAATTGATCTTTTTACTTTAAATAATGCCACAACATGAATATTTACCTCATTTGAAACATTTTTGTAATTGGAACTATATGTCTACGGCCAACGGTTGAGAAATTAAAGGTCGGCGATAGATAACATATTGCACCCTGTATATTATATACAGTGAAACTTCCCTGTGCGACCACCTCCATTAAGCGATCACCTCCATTAACGATCATTTTTCATGGAACGAAATTTATTCCCATAGGCTCAATACTAATTTTACCTCCATCCAGAGACCATCCTAGTTGAACTCCCTCCACGAGCGACCCATTTCTTTGAAGAAAAAGAAACAAATTCCGTTTTTCCTGGTCTCTTGAAGAAGGTTTTATTAGAAAAATAATTCCGGAGAGCACATTATTCATCAAACTTCTAAACTAAGTTTAAAATTTTTTTTTCGGTAACTTTTAAGTGTTTAAACAACTTTGTGCCTTTTTGGGCAATGAATTTAACTCTGATGACCAATCAAAAATGGCGGTCAATAAACTCCCCTGCCCTATTCTGTCAGGAAACTCTCAAAAAATGGATAAATTAATGAAATCGTGATTATTTGTTCCCATCAAAAAAAAAAAAAAAAAAAAAAAAAAAAAATTGCATTTATTTATTGTACTTCGAAATAAAAGTTATAAAAGAAAAAAACAGTAAAATCAAAGCAAACGTCAATGTATTCATTTTTTAAACTCTGCAGTAATTAACTTTTGTTTTGATACTTAAATTTTCATATTCTTCCTAATGTGAAAAATAAATTTTAGTAACATTAATTGTTACCTTTTTCAACAAATAAAATCTAGATTTAAGCATCACCTCCATTAAGAGACCACCTCTCGGAACGGCCAGTTTTTATTGGAACGGAACGTGGTCGCTTTAGGGAGGTTTTACTGTATATATATATATATATATATTTACAGGATGTCCAGTAAAGGACTCTCTGATTTTAAAATTAAATAACTCGGAAACTAAGATCGATAGAAGAAGGAAACAAGAAGTATGTTTATTTTGAAAGCCGTAAAAATGTGACACAATAGTTTCAAAATAAGTTAAAAATTTTGTCGACAGGTGGCGCTGTAGTAACCGTGGGAAACAAAGTATAAAGTACTAACAATGTACTCTGAAGACAGAGTGATCAATTTTCTTACTGAAGAAAATGAATGAAGTCATCTGTTCTTTGAAGCAACGTGTTTTTCTAGTACTCGAGTATCGCCGGTTAAATCGCATTCCTACGGCAACAAAGCACAGTTTAACCTTTAAATGTCGGGTGTTGCTTTTCGGCAACATACCCAATTTAGGCTTCTAAAATACTATTAGAATACTATTGAAGTTATAATGCCTAATGTTGCCAATAAAATACATTCTGAAAATATTATTAAATCGATTTTCAACATGTAGATGGCAACACTTGTGCTGTTTAAGAATAAAGATAGTTTTATTTTTCAATTATTGCTACTTGTTCTTTTTGTTTAGTTTGGAAACTTGCAAAATAAACTATTTTGTTCTGCAGTGAGCAAGTAAAATTTATTTCTTATTGTAGTTGCTAAAATTCTTGGGTGTTTAATGTTATAGAATTTTATCAAGGAAAATTATTTTTTCAATTAAAGACCAGTATTGCCGATTAGTAACAAACTGTTTTTTAGCCGTAAACCATACTTAAAACAAAATAGGATTTTTTAAAGTATTTTTCTCATGATTTATTTAAACAATGAAAGCAGGAAAACATTATTACAGTGATTTTTGAAAAATCAGGCATTTAAGGGTTAAAATTGCAAAAAGGTTTTTATAAGAAAACAACTTACAAACTTTTCGAGAAATTTCAGTGAACAGACAAAGTGACGGATGACTGGAACGACTAAACTGTCAGGAAAACTCATCAATATACACTAATCTATTCCTCATTTTTTAACAAGTAATTTCCGTACTCCTAGAAAACATGTTTTATCCGTGAATTCTTCCCGAACGTCTAAAAAAGAGAGAGAAATTTTGTTCCTTCCTAGCACGCATGCGTATTGGGTCTATTAATAAGAAATCCGAATTTATTTTAAAAATGAAAAACCAAAAATTCTATAAATTAAGATTTTTAATTTAATTAAAAAATACAAAAAAAGTTTTAGAATTTCAAAATAAATAACATTTATTTTTCTCGTTCATTCAAAAGTACTCACAATTTATTTTTTAAAGTTGAATAAAGTTGTTTATAAATAAATATTCGCATTTGAAATATACTTTAAATGAAGACATTTAAAAGATAATTTAATTAGAAAAATTAAATGGAAAAAAAATCGATATTACACAAAAAAAAAAATAAAAAAATGTTATCGAATAAAAATATAATATTCGTATTTTACCTCTAGCAATCGACGTAAAAATATTTAAAATTCACATTTTTATACTATATTAAAACTAAAGTATAAAAATCCCAGCCACAATCTCATTAAAGACGAAATCTTCCTGAAATAAACTTCAAAATTAAAAGCTTTTTAAAGAAATTGATCAAGCCATATCCATCTGAAGCAAACATATTTACTTCAAAGCGTTTACCTGCTGTACAACTATAGCTCAGAGCTAGCGTGTTCGTCTTGCAACTCTGAGATGTCTGGTTCGAATCCAGCGTCCACCGCTTTTGTTTTTTTCCAACTTCCTTCAATTGACAGATATTTTACCTCCTGTAACGGAGGTAAAAAATAGATATTTGTCAATTCACGGAAATACGCCGGCAGAACTGTTGCCAGTAGAATCTCCGTGAATTGAAGAAAGTTTTTTTGAGAGTGTACTTGCAAAGGATAGTCTACAGCCTATTTCTCCGATTCTGTACTGCGACTTCACCGTACAATGCCACCTGTCGAAAAAATTTGTAACTAATTTTGAAACTATTGTATCATAATTTTACGGCTTTCAAAGTGTGCTTACGGCTTTTAGTGATCACTTGTTTTCTTCTTCTATCGATCTTAGTTTCCGAGTTATTTATTTTTAAAATCAGGAAGTCCTTTGCTGACACCTGTATATATACTTTACTGTATGAACTTTGGCATTCCCTAATTTTCTTTATTTTTTTTTTTTTTTCCAGGTTTGTAATGTTACCTTTGAAAGTTATTTTCCAAACGTATGATAATGAAAGAAAGGTGAAAAATGTACAAGTAAAGAAAAGCTTTTATGAAATATTTCTAATGTTATAGTATCAAATTTCCTGTACAATCCGTTTCTTAGCATCATACTACCATCCTCAAATATCATTATAAAACAACCCAGCAGCAAATTATTTGGGTGAAATTGCTCATGAAAATGTTGAAAAACCAATTTACAAAAGGAAATTTTAAACTAACTTGTTCTAGAAAGAACATGCACAAAATGCCTTAAAGAAACATATCAGCAGAGAACTGTTTTTAGCAATAGGAGCTATAAAACATATTTTGTTACCAATATAGAAAAAAAAAACGCAAAAAATTTATCTATAAAAATGCAATTTGAATAGACATGTGATGAAACATTCAGAACAAAAAATCACAAATTTGTTGAATGTTACACATTAAACATTACAAAAATTCCACATAAGCTAAGAAAAGGTATTTTAAAAGCATGGAATCAATATCAACACATAAAAATACTGAAGAAAATAAACACGCTTCCGATGTATGCGAAAAAGCCTTCGCAAATAAAGTGAATTTAGAGAATCTCATTTATTTCGAAGCAAAGCCATATGTTTGCAACATATGTGAGAAAAATTTCTCACAGAAAGATAATCTAAATGATCATGTTTTAGTTCATTCTGAAAAGAAAACAGAAACCAGTGATGTATGTCGGGTAGACTATGAAGAAAAGAAATACAAATGTCGTTTATGCAAAAAAGTTTTTAAAAAGAAAACAGATTTGAATCGCCATAATAAATTACACACTGAAGATCGATCTTCTAAATGCGAAGTTTGCCCAAAATCATTTACATAGTCAGAGAGTCTGGAAATACATCTTTTACAACATACTGGAAATAAATCCTTTGTTTGTCATGAATGTCAAACAGCATTTTCAACGAAACCACAATTGAAAAAACACCTTCTTATACACACGGGAGAAAAACCTTACGAATGTGAAGTTTGTTTAAAATCATTTCGGCATGCATCAGGTCTAAAAGCACATTCTTCATTACATAGGGGAGAGAAACCGTATGTTTGTCCTGAATGTCAAAAAGCATTTTCAACCAAACAATATTTGAACGGACATCTTTTTACGCATACTGGAGAAAAACCTTACACATGCGAAATATGCCTAAATTCATATAGACAGCCAAACAGTCTAAGAAGACATTATTTAATTCATACCGGAGAGAAACCATATATTTGTTCTGAATGTCAAAAAGCATTTTCAACGAAATGTATTTTGGCACAGCATCTGCGTACCCATACTGGAGAAAAACCGTATAAATGTGAAATGTGTCCAAAGTCATTTGCGTGGGTAGGAAACCTAAAAACACACCTTCTAGTACACAATGCAGGGAAACGACATGTTTGTCCTGAATGTCAAACAGAATTTAAACAGAAAATTTCTTTGACACGTCATCTGCGTACCCATACTGGAGAGATGCCGTATAAATGTGAAATGTGTCCAAAATCATTTTCAGTGAGACAAAATTTGAATCAACATCTCCTCACTCATACGAAAGAGAAACTTCATAAATGTGAAGTGTGTCCGAAATCTTTTTTAACTTCAGGATATCTAAAAAAACATCTTTTAGTGCATACTGATGAAAAGAAATTCAAATGTAATTTATGTGAAAAGCATTTTAAAAGAAAAAGTGCTTTGAAACTGCATATTTTCACACACATATAAATGTGAAATCTGTCCAAAATCATTTATACGCGCCGAGCATTTAAAACATCTTTTAAAACACACTGGAGAGAAACCTTTCAAATGTGAAATGGGTCCAAAATCCTTTATACGCGCTGATTATCTAAAAACACATCTCCTAATCCACACGAAAAAGAAACATTATAAGTGCGAAATTTAAACAAGAAAATTTATGATGTTTAAAAAGATTCTGACAGAAATAACATTTGAATAACCATCTCCATATACAGTCTAAATCATACATGAGAGAAACTAGATGTTGGTTCCTGAATGTTAGAAAGTATTATTAGTGATACACAGTTTAAACAAACATCTCCCTATCCATACTTGAAAGGAAGTTTCCGAAATATGTCAAAAAATATATGTCTATATACATAAAGGAGTCTAAATCATACTTGAGAGAAGCCAGATATTGGTCCAAATATGTGTCCAAAAATAAATATATAACCATATACGTAAGGGAGTTTGAATCATGCTTGAAAGAATACAATTGTTGGTCCTGAATTTCAGAAAGTATTATTAGTGAAACACAGTTTAAATAAAACATCTCATTATCCATACTTGAAAGGAAGTTTGCGAGATATGTCAAAAAAATTCTTAAAACGAAATTTAAAATTATGCTTAAAAAACTCCTTACGCATTTGGCAATAAGATGATAACAGTTCGTCCAATTAAAAAATAATAATAAATGCAGTCTTTTTTGGTGTCGCATATTTCTTGTGTTCATTTGTGAAAAAGGTACCTTGTGCATGATAGATATTGAAAATTCTGTAATTAATGATTGAGCACTAAACATTTTACTGGCCTTAAAAGGAATTTGTTTTTTCGCTGAAATCTTCCAAAAAGAAAAATTTCATAACGAAATTTTAAACAGACTAAAATTTTCTTGAAACTCCTTAATGCAAAGTGAAAGTAAAGTAATAGCAGTTTGCCCAGTAATGAAGAACGACTGGTTTTGCTTGTTATCGCACATTTCTTGTGTTCATTTGTGAAACAAAATAGCTTGTGGGCAGGGTTCGTTGATATATATCAATAAATATACACTGGTGTCCAAAATTAAGGACCAATCACAAAATGCTAATTTTCAAGTACGCGAATACTCAAAAGAAAATAATATAATTCGAATAATTACTATCTCTACAGCACAACTAGTCCATATAACATCTCATTCATGTCACACATGGTCACAAGTTTTACAGTCACTACGGTGAAGCAAAAAAAATAGGAAATTCCATACATCTCATTATGAGTCTCAAATGATCATTATATGTGACTACACTGAGTCATCACTGTGACTGTTGCTTTGTGACTAGTCACCATGTGATTTTACAATGTAGTTACATTGTGACTGTCATCTGTAGACTTAATTTCAAAATCATCGTGAACGCTGCATTGTGATAAGTTATCAAATAATGTCACATTAAAATCACATGATGACTTTCAGGTGACAGAGAGACTACTGTGAAATCACCTTTGTGCCCTTTTGTGAAAGTCACCATGTGACTATAATGTGATATTATTTGGTGACTTATCCTAATGCAACGTTCATGATGACTTTGAAATTGAGTCTAAAAATGACAGTCACATGAGAGTCATAATGTAACTACATTGTAAAGTCAGCTGGTGACTCGTGACAAAGTAGCAGTCACATTGACGTCTCAGTGGAGTCACATATAGTGATCTTTTGAGACTCATAATGAGACGTGTGGAATTTCCTATTTTTTGTTTCACCGTAGCGATTATGACACTTGTGACCCTGTGTGACAGGAATGAGATGCAATATGGACTAGCAGTGCTGTAGGGATAGTAATTATTTGAATTATATTATTTCCTTTTGAGTATTCGCTTACTTAAAAATTAGCATTTTGTGACTGGTCCTTAATTTTGGACATCAGTGTATATCATGATATATATCAAGATATATATACGATGTTTATTTTTAAAATATCAATATTTTCGATATTTTCATATACTTGATATTTATTTTCAAAATATCAAGATGTTTGCTATTTTCTATATTTGATATTTGTTTTGAAAATATAACTGTGCAAGTCATTTTTGATATTTTCTGCGAAAAGAAGTGTAACTAAAATTTTCAGCGGTTAATTGGCTGTAGATAAAGAACTTTTGTCTCTAGCAATGACTTTTTTAGCCAAAAAAGAAAACAACAAATATCTTTTTCAAGCTTTAGACTTGAAGCTTTTATTTTTAAATGCATAACCTGTAATTATGTGGGATGTAGTTAATTCAAAGCAACCATTGGAAGGTTAAACTTTAATTTAGATAATCAGTTATATAGAGCTTCATTAGAAAAGAAGCTTTTTTTTCTGTTGAGTTTTAAATGTACTACATGTTTGGGAATAAAAAATAAGACAAGCTTACATTTATATTACATTTTTTGTAATTTGATTTTTGTATACTTGATACTGAATCCTATAATTATTTTTTATACGTGTTCAGGCCGGCGCGGTGGGTCACACTCGACTGTCTCAGAGCTGCCAAGTCTCTGACTTTTTTTATACCAGTATTTTAATGCAGAAAATGTTGTTTTATTTAATTAGAACAATTGGCCGATTTAAAGGAACAACATATTCTCTAAAATAACAGTGGTGTGCAAAAATCCGGAGACTTGACAATTCTGAGACAGTCGAGTGTGACCCACCGCGCCGGCGTGAGCGTGTTAAGCAAATTGTTTCTGTTTTCAATTCTAGTTGATTTTCAATTTTATTCTAAGTGTAAAAAAAAAAAAAAATAAATAAATAATGTATTTTTAGAATATTGTTTAAGTTTTCATGTTAAGTGCAGTATGTTTTAGTTTCCAATTAATATTATGTTCGAAAATATTTATTATCAGCAGTAAGTTGACTATTTTGAAAATATCGAATATATATCAAAAATAAATAAAAATAAAAATAAAAAATGTATTTTTAGAATATTGTTTAAGTTTTCATGTTAAGTGCAATATGTTTTAGTTTCTAATTAATATCATGCTCGAAAATATTTATTATCAGCAGTAAGTTGACTATTTTGAAAATATCAGATATATATAAAAAATATCGGATATATATCAAAATATCGGATATTTTTTTATATTTTCGGAAATATCATGATATATACGAACCCTGCTTGTGGGTATAATGGTTGCTGAAAATCGTATACTAAACAATTGGAGCATGAAACAACTTTTCCTAGCCTCGTAAAAATCTTTGTGTATATAGTTTCTGCCAGTGTGTACTTTCATGTAAATTGAGTATAATTTTCATGTCATGAGTTAATTTAATGTCGAAAACTGAAGTGATATCGAGTGCAGAATGTCGGTAATTCCATGTTCAAAGGAGGATGTTTCACACATATTAAATTTAGAGTTCGGATCTATTTTTTTATTCACACATCAAAACATTTTACTGGATCGAATATAAAATGTGAAAAATAAATTGGTGCTTATGTGTAAGTTCAATACGTACAGTTGTGGAAAAAAGTAAATAACCCCTACTAACTCTGCGACTAATTATAAAAGAAAAAAGTTACTGGAACCAAACGATTGGAAATAAAGTCTACTTTTAAATGATGTATAGGAAATTTTGCTTAGGGGGCCATCTACAAATAAAAAACAGTCCAAACTTTGTTTTTCAATCCCTACTATTAGTTCACACTCTCCCTATATTTATTTATTTATATATTTATATATCTTGTTCAAATTTTCAATCGTTAATAAAATACTCATTACTCATCCTATCAAGTTGAAATAAATTTTTTGAAACTTGTACTGAATGACAATTGATGTTAATACAGTTTTTTCAAATTTTAATTCATTAATTAAATTTTAATTCATTAATTTTAGTTTTACATGGGAGACAAAATGGCGGCCATTGGTTATTGAAGCATTTAATGCATCTTCATATCTATAAGGGGAGTTACCATAGGGGGGACCCTGTTCTGTCGCCAAATACCGCCAAGTTTGTCGCCAACATGGCGATATATCGCCAAATTTGGCGCCAACTTGGCGATATCTCTAATATTTCGCCAAATTCCCATAGACTTCCATTGTAAACCTACTCGCTTATAGAAAATCAACAAATTGAGATATTTTAATGCAAAAAAAACTAATATTAGCTTAACGGATTATATTAAATTTTTCTTTGATGACCTAAGTAGGAATTGACTTTAAAAACAAAATTTTTATATTACTTGTTTCAATGGCAACACCCAATTTCGACAATATATTTTAAACCTTCGGTTCAAACTGTGCCTAGAAAAGAAATTTCAATTCGTTTAAATGATAAGTTTTTCAATTTATAAACATTTAAAATTTAGAGCTTCTAATGTTAAAGTACATTTTCATATTTTTATATGTCCTAAAATTATAATCCTAATGTGATAATTTTTTGTGTAATTATAATACTAAAAAACCCAAGCATAAATACATTGAATTTGCAATAAAAAAATTATAATATGAATTATGAAATTAATATCCGAAAAAAATATGTATTGCAACCTACAATTTGTTTAATAGATTTATATTTATTATGTCTTGCTTTATGCGAATTCTCAATTTCAAATTTTTCCTCCAAGTAGTTTTCGAATTATGATTAAAAAACGTCAAAATGATGGTTTAAGGGGCCGTCTCTGAAGTGCAGAAAAGCACAATTTGGTAAAAACATATATTTTACTCATTTTATTGAAACATTTGGGCTGGCAATAGTCAAAACATATTAAGCGAGTGAAGTGGTCATATTGGCAAGAAATAATACATTAATAGAAGTGACATGGTCATTCTGTAGCATTTCAAAAATCGGGTACCGAACTTCCATTTGGATGCAGCCCTAAAATAGGCTTATTTTAAAATGATTAATTTCTCTGAAACTAATCGTACGAATTTCATGAAAATTTATTTTTAGACTAATTGAAGGGTGTAGAATTTATTTATGGTGTCAAATTTGGGTATTGCTATTTAAAAAAAAAAAAAAAAAAAAGTTTGTGTTCGTTTTGATATGTAGATGGCCCCCTTAAGCGAATTTTATATACATCCTTTAAAAGTAGACTTTATTTTCAACTGTTTGGTACCAGTAACTTTCTTCTACAATAATCTGTTGCAGAGTTAGTAGAGGGTGTTTACTTTTACGACTGTACACATGGCATAGTTAGTGATTTATCACATTTGCTTAATTTTGAAAGGTTGAAAACAGTTCTACAAGTTTTCTATACTAGACAACTGTTTTTTTATGTGAGTGTGACTTTACTTCCATAATGGTCTCAGAATTTCTTAGTTTGATTTTTTCACTTAGAGTCACTGAAAATAATTCCTGATCAAACATGAGAAACATTTTATTGTTAAAAAAATTACTAATGGTAAAGTTTTAATTTTTTGGTGTGTGTACATTGCCTTTTAGTGTTATTGTCATGACATTGTAATTTCAGAGAGGGGAAAAAATGAATTTTAAAAATTTGTAAGTGAGTTATCCCAGTATTGGGATAGTTCCTAGCCAGAGCCGGGATAATTATAGATCTCAATGATTTATGCGCACATTTTATTTACGATAGCATCAAAATAACATTAGATTCATATGAAAACTACAAATTTATCTAGTCTTTTTTTATTACATGCTTTCTTTTAACTTACATTTCTGTTTGTATATAGCAATCAAATCTTGTTACACATTTTTTACCCACTTCTTGTTGACATAGAGCTTGAAAATTTGGAATATACAGTGGAACCTGCCTAAAGAGAACACCATCGGGTCTGGCTAAAACGGTCACTATATAGAGGTGGTCACTTTATGAAGCGTCTTTAAAAATAGCACGTTAAAAGTTTTGATCTAAAAAATAAAACAAATGAAAATATACATACGGAAAAATGCACTATATTAAGTAAAGAACTGATTAATTAACAATTATAATAACTGAATTACTAATTTAAAATATACTACATAGAAGATAATTAACTTAAAACTCACCTTATTTCTTTTGAATTCAGTTGAAGAACTTCTGTGGTGATTGATTTAAATGACACATAACGACAAGGTATGCTGTAGTTAATACGCATTTTTATTTTGATTGTAATTGCATAAAGACAACGTTTCTATAACTGTTAATTATTACTGTGAATTATAAAAACTTTTATAAAGTTTAAATTACAGCAAAAAAGTCACAATCTTCATCATTTTCTTTTTCATTTTTAAACTTATCACAAATTTCTTGCTTCAAACTTTCTTCATCAATGGAAGCATTGCATGTTGGGATATCACTGTCAAAATTCGTGAATAATTCAGCATTCACTGGTTCATCTTCAAAAGGCAATTGATTTATAAGATTTTCAACATTCGAAAGGCTATTGTTATCATTTGCAGACTGTGAATCACTTATATCCTCATAAATTGGTTGTGAAAAGCCAGATTTTTCAAAGTATTTTTAAATTGTACTTTGACGTACCAAATTTCATAAATCATTAACCTACATATGGCTTCGAGGACGTTTATACATGAAGCAATTTCCTTTGCTGATTTGCATTCTTCTGCTCTGGAAATTATAGCCTGGAGCAAGAACTTTCTATAATGTAGCTTGAATTATTCTTTGATCTAGCGGCTGTAAATTTAGATGGTAGAAACTTTACTTTCACATTTGAAAACGACAAATCACTTAGATGGGTTGAACAGTTATCTATAAGCAATAGAATCTCACTTTTCTTTGCTTCATCTGTTCGTTTAATTGTGTAATCCATTGAGTAAAAATACAAGGTGTCATCCAGGATTTTTTATTTTCATAACACAAGACTGGTAAATTCTTGATGTTAACTTTTTTGAAACAGCATGATTTTCTGGCTTTTCTTATCACAAGAGGTTTTAGTTTCTCTCCTGTTGAACTGCTAGCAAGCAGAATGGTAATTCTCTCTTTAGAAATCATTCCCTCTTTACATTTATCTACAGCCATTGCTAATGTTTTGTTTGGCATTGTCTGATAAAACAAACCACATTCATCAGCGTTGAATATGTCTTCTTTCTTGTAATTTTCCAGTAAATCAGAAATCCGTTTTTTAAAGGAATCTACAGTTTGCATATCAACGTCATGAGATTCTCCACACAAAATTTTCTGATATGTTATTTATTTTCTTGAAACACTCTAACCAGCCGAGCATTAAAATTTTCTACGTTGAGGTTTTTTTGAAAACTCTAAATCTGTTTCTTGTAATAAAGGTCCAGAAAACCGAGCATTCATCTCACACATTTTCTAAAACCATTCAACAGTTGCTTGATTTACTTCAAAATAATCGTTTTTTCTAATTTTCAGACTCCTAGACTCATTTTCATTTTCTTCAAATCTATGTAGGTATTCTGATTTTATTTTTTAAATATTGCTCACAGAAGTTTTACTGATTTGAAAATTTTTAGCTGCTGCTCTTTGATTATTATTTTTTAGAAAATTAACAACTTCAATTTTATCTTTTAAACACAACTCTTTATACTGCTCAGATTTAGATTCTTTATTCTACATACTTTAAGAAGAAAGATAAATGCATTAAAAATAAAAGCCAGAAAAAACTATCAAAGCCGTAAGAAAACAACAAGTTCATACAACTAAAACTTAATTTTAAATGTTACAAATCTTGCAAGCAGTGCAATGAAAGAACAAGTGCAGGTTTATTCTTAGAATTTCTGAGAACATATGACAAAGGAACCCTTTTTTAACCCTTTATCTACTGAATTATGAATTCATGAAAATTTTATCTTCTAAAGCATTTTTCGTGAATTGTTTAAGCTACATTAGAAGATTTACATAATCATTTAATAAATTTTAGAAGGATTAATTAAATTTGAATTTATAGGGATTTTGTGTAATATTTAGAACCCAATTCAAATCTTTTATTTTAAATATTTTTCTTAGTATTTTGTAGAATTAGGAAATGTACAAATATAATGGTCTTACAATACAAACATAGAAATATTTCCGAATTGAAAAATCCCCCCCTCCGCAAAGCCAAGAAAGCTGAAAAGATGTAAAGGCAAAATAAATCATCCTTCTAAAAATATTTTTGTTTTGTGTAACCAATACTGCTTTTGGAACAAGTTAAAGTAATGTATCTATAACTCATTCTAAACTGTATTACAATTAATCAATGTATTAAATTAATTTTATAACAAGTTATTTATAAGTACCGTCAGTAGATAAAGGGTGAAAGCAATCCCGAACAATCGCCAAGTCGTCTCATCTGATAAACGTAATACTAACACGTGACGTAGTTAGCCAATGAGTAGCAAGCGCAAGCATTCCTGTCCTATGATCCATCAATATGCATATGGTGGAAACATTCCTCATTCCTATCTCACCTCAAGAGAAAAATGGGAAGAGAAGGTCACCTTAGACAGGTGCAAAAATCATTACAATAAAGGACAAGCTGGTCACTTTGTACATTTAACAGGTGGTTACTATAGGAGATAAATTCCTGTACATTTTTATGGATGAAAATAAAAATGTTCACTTTAGTCTTTTAGTTTAAAAATTTTCGGCATGCAGAAAAATGGATGGTCACGTTTTACAGGTTCAAATAACATTGACAATGACAGGCTATGTGGTCACTTTACACAATAGACAGGTGGTCACATTACAGGATAGCCCCACCAGTGGCTGAGAGTTTCTGCTCTCGAAGCTGGTAGACGGGAGGTGCTGGATTCGAACCCAATCACGCTCGTCGGCCTAACCGTTCGGCGTTTTCGCTGTTTTCTTCTAACCTTGGGAAATATTGCATAAATACGGGTTAGGTTCCCTTAGAAAGACCCCCACGGAGGGCACTCCCCCTAGGGCCTATATCCCTCGAGTAGATAATAGGCCGTCAAAAATCAACCCAACCCACATTACAGGATAATTCTTATGTTATTTTATATGAGCATGAGTAAAATTTTGCAAAAGCGGTCACTTTAGCCATTTGACCACTTTAGCAAGGTGGTCACTTTACCAGGTTCCACTGTATATGTATTCCTGTGGGCAATACATGAATTGGACATTGATTTGTTAAAACTCGATACCAACGGTGAGCAAAAAAAAAAAAAAAAAAAAAAAAAAAAAAAAAAAAAAAAAAATCATTTCTCATAAAACAATGGAAATAAAATCTTGAAACTTGACATGCCTGTAGTATAACTAAAATTAGCAAACATGTGTTTCGGAATTTTTCTAATTACAACCCCAAAGGGGGTGCGGCTGCCTCCAAGCGCCCTCAGTTCTCAAAATACAACGCAGGAACACTACTTAAGGTTAATACTAAATCACGTTAATTAATAAGTTTAATTTAACACTACTTAAACTTAATGCTTAGTCATTTACAGTTTCATTTACTGTGGAGAAATCAGTATCAACAATAAGTATTTGTTAAAAAGTACTAATTGCAGAGTTACCACAATAGCGTCAACTTGGCGATAGCTGGCTAATTTGGCGAAAATCTCATTTAAATCAATCCATATTTCTACATTTTTGTTAATTTTAATGAAAGCATGTTTATTTTTTTTACATTTATAATTATTAAATATATGTTTGGCGATAAACATTGTCACCAGAGTCGTCAATGTTGATTTCCATAATTAGTCACAAGTGGCTGTAAAATTATTTGTGTAGCAAAAATAACCATAGGTAGAAGACAGGGCTCCCACGGAATAACGAATTTTGAGCTTATTCTATCAACGATAATTTTCAGACTTTTCAAACTATGTTTTTGAGATTTTCACAAAAGTTGCTCTATACATTTAGCTAACACATTATGCAAATTATATTTTGTTTACATTCGGGCATGCGCAGTGAATCATTATTTAGTAAACCAGCTCATTTTTATTATTTTTTTATTCTGATAGCAGGGTATTGTGTACAATGTTGTTTGTCATATTTTCTGAAAAGAACTTTTATTTATATTAAGAACTCTCCAAATTATAAGCAAAAAACTTGGCAAAATTTGGGACGTTTTTTATAAAAACTTTAATTTCTCTACGAGTATACATGCTATTCTCATAAAAATGAACACAGTTTATTGCAATAACCCGCTTAATCATAATTGACAGGTTTGAACGCTTTTACTACATTAGTTTTTACAGGGTTATCCAAAAGATATTCGTTCTTTTTCAATTTGTTGACGGTCCCCTATGGGGTTTCAGGAAAAAATCTTCACGGAAATATATGACCCGTACTATTCTGTTTACACACCTGGAGTTTCAGGATAATTTCCCATGTATTTTTCTAGATATTTAAGAAAACGTCCAAAATCGCAAATGACCGGTCATCTTTGGCAATATAGTGTAGAAGGCTAATGGGGCAGAAATTTGTAGGATCACTAAGATTACAGGATGATTTAGGAATGGGTGAAATAATATCATTTTTCCAGGCTTGGGAGAAATAGCAAAAGTTAAGGACATAATTAGTTAATTTAGTGATATAATCAATACAGTTAAGAGGACAAAATATGCACAAAAAAAGAAATCTAATTATCACCTTTTTTTACATCTATGGAATTTATGCCAAAGTTGAAGATTACAAACGATTTTTGGTCTCTAAAATAAACTGATTCCTGGCGATCGAAATGTGAAATTTTTTTTATTTTTTTCAAATTTTCCTGGAAAACATAATTTAATCGCAATATTATCTTCACTATCGATTGAAATAAAAGATAATTTCCATTTGAAAAAGACGAAAAAGAAGAAATCTAATAATCACTATCATTTTCGCTTTTTTCCCACAAAAAAGTAGTAATTTAATTGTCATCATTACGGGAATGTCATTAAAATAAGAAAAAAATTAATATCTCGGAAACTAATTCAAATTTTAAAAATTGTAATATGACATTTGACACTTGTGGATCAATAAGGATAATTGTTGTTAATTTCTCCGCCAAACGTTCATTATTTTAGGAGAAATAGCTGTGAAACATAATTAGTCGTTTAATAAGTCGTTTCATAAAATCATTTCATACATTTGTTTCATTAGGATTATATATACAGGGTGTATCTGAAATGCTTCAACAAACTTAGAGGGTTGATAGTACTCATGAAGACGAACAAAAAATGCAATAAAACATGGGGTCGCAAATGACGTTTAAAGGATGAAAATCGAGGAAATGCGTCTGGAAATGGACAAACTGAGAAAAGAAAGAAACACTCCAGAAAATTATTTATTGCACAGAATAGGTACAACACAGCTTGTGATGTCCAGAGAAAACGAATACTTTACAACAATTGTTCAAAATGTCAAACGCGGACATTATTATACAGGTACATCTACGGAGGAACGACTGGCAGACACGCTCGAAGACTTCGGGAGTCCTGTGTATGTGGATTACTGCTCACAGGTTTGTTTGGCTTTCTTTCAACTTCTTGTCATCTCTTTCTGATCGGATATGCACAAATAGTCCAAGAGCTGTTAAACATTTTAGGGAAGGTATTTGAGGCACCCTGAAAATTTGTGCAACACTTCTTTTGTAATGCCTGAATACAAAATCGAATGTCTGGCTGAAGGATCGTGGCCCAAAACCTGTGCCAGACAAAAAATGGCACTTGACACGTGTCTGGCACAGTTTTTGTGCCGACTAAAGTGCCTGCCACTTTCAAAATATTTTTTTCTAAGCATAAATATTATTGTGCCTCAATCTCAGCGTGCCTCAAATACCTTTTTTGGGTAGTCAAAAAATGGCACTTGATACGTGTCTGGCACAGGTTTTGGGCCGACTAAAGTGTCTGTCATTTTCAAAATATTTTTTTCTAAGTATAAATATTATTCTGTTTCAATCTCAGCGTGCCTCAAATGCTTTTTTTTGGGTAGTGTCAAAAAATGGCACTTGACACGTGTCTGGCACAGGTTTTGGGCCACGATCCTTCAGCTAGACATTCGATTTTGTATTCAGGCATTACAAAAGAAGTGCTGCACAAATTTTCAGGGTGCCTCAAATACCTACTCAAAAATGTTCAACAGCTCTCCTACTAAAAGTGAAAGGAAAACCAACTTCCTGCTACTAGCCAGTTCTGCAGAAAAGAAGCATGCGAGATTTCGATATTTTTATTAGTTTTGCGATTTTCACCCTTTAAACGTCATTTGCGACCCCATGTTCCGTTGCATTTTTTGTTCGTCTTGATGAGTACTATCATCCCCCTAAGTTTGGTGAAGCATTTCAGATACACCCTGTATATAGGGAAGATATGAGGACGCGAGTTTCAAAACTCGCCTAATCCAAACTTTAAAAAATGGAGTTTTCTCGATCAATCTATTCTAATCATAAACCTGCACCGAAAAAACGCTATAATCTGCAACAAAACTAGTTTTATACTGTATTTCTGGCATTGTAAAAACCAATGGACGCAGTTCGAGTTTTTTCTCGATTTCCCAGAATTTGATTTTCTGGATAAGGCGAGTTTTGAAACTCACGCCCTCATATAATATATATTATGTGTGTTTGTGTGCGCGCACGTGATGTGTGTACAGAGCATTGTTATCGAAAAAATATGTTTTTCTTTTCAGCATTTAGAGCTTAAAGTGTTTGGCATCTCTTCCTCCGTGAGATCATGGTAACAATCAAAGATTGTTAAGAGTACTTTGTTTTTATAGAAAAATGTAAACAATGTTTTATTTATAATAAAACACACATACTACAATATATATTAAAACACACATACACACATAAATAACGCCTGCATTCAACAGTTAAAGGTATATATAAATATTTTACAGACATACATACAATAAACCCAACTGGAGTGAAAAATTAGCCAGAGCCAGGAATCGAACCCGGAACCACTGCATTCCAGGCAGTCGCTCTAACCACTGAGCTACTCCGGCCAATACCTGAGTGAGAAATTGCAGACTCGGGTATCGGCCGGAGTAGCTCAGTGGTTAGAGCGACTGCCTGGAATGCAGTGGTCCCGGGTTCGATTCCTGGCTCTGGCTAATTTTTCACTCCAGTTGTGTTTATTGTATTTATTGTATGTATGTCTGTAAAATATTTATATATACCTTTAAATGTTTTATTTATTTATTTTTTAAATATCGTGCAATAGAGAATACGTGATTACTCCTATATTGTTGATTATCAAACAATGGCTTCAAAATATTTATGAAACAATGGAAAATATACAATAGTCATTGTGATAAACGTAGTCTCTAATGAAGGTTGAGTTTTTTGTGTGCTTAATAACGATTTTTAATATTCATATACTTCTTAAAATGATACTTTCTTAAAGTGTTTTTTTTATTTCAAAGTTTGAATGAAAATATACTCCAGATTATTAATATAAAAGAAAAAAAGATGTCTCGAAAAATATTGACGAGAGCCGTAATCCGGCTTCTAGAAAATAGAAATTATAAGTATATGAAATTCCTTGGAAAAGGAGGTTTCACTGATATAATAGCAGTTCTCAATCCCATAGGCAGAGAAGTCGTCATCAAGATCGTACAAATGCAGGACGTTTGGCCTATTGAAGAGCAGTACTGACCGATGTTGAAACATCAGCATGTAATAGAGGTATACGAAGTTATAACAGTTATACTCTGTTCAGATCCGATATTTAAGATATCTTAGGTCGCCATTTTTGAGGTGGTGCCCTCCCGAAATCGAATAACTGTTCACATCGCAAAAATCATCTAAGATAACTCAGTGAACGTCACTGTGTCTAAGATCTGAACTAATGTAACATGTGCGCATGCGTATAAAATAAATCCGGCCGAAACAGCCAATCATTTAAAGCGGAGCTTTATAGCCAATCAGAGTGAGTGGAAGTTGCTCTATATAGCCAAAGAAAGTTTAAACTCACTGAGAGAGTTCGGAGGGCTAATAAGATATCTTAAGTGTCCGATCTGAACAGGTTATTAAAGAACTAAATGTTAAGTTGTACGTCATGCCTGTTCTACCGCGAGCATTAGATGAAGTAGTTAGAAAGACCCGGAAAGTTTCGAAAGAGTGAAAAAATGTATATCTTTCAAACTCTTCTTGCAATCGAACACCTGCACAGCAATGGGATCGCTCATTTAGATGTTAAATCAGATAATATTCTGGTTGGTTGTGTTTATGACGACCAGAGGAGGGATATAGGCCCGGGGGGGGGGGGGAGTGCCCTCCGTGGAGGTCTTTCTAAGGGAACCTAACCCGTATTTACGCTTGGAAAACTAAGGTTCGAAGAAAACCACGAAAACGCCGAACGATTAGGCCGACGGGCGCGATTGAGATCGAACACAGCACCTCCTGTCTACCAGCTTCGAGAGCAGAACATCTCGGCCACTGGTGGCGCCAGATAATATTTTGATCGACAGTGAAGACAACGCAGTACTGTCTGACTTCATTGGGTTCAATTTTACTAAGGATCCGATTGAAAGGTAGTTATAATGCAGTTGCATAAACGCAAAAAGTACAAAAGAAAAAATTATTCAAGAGAGCGAAAAAAAGAAAAACTCCTACTTCTGGTACTTACAGCGTTTTCCACTTCACTCCTTTTGGGCTCTTAGTTCAACGCTTTAAAATATAGGTACCTAGCTTCCTTTCGTTTAATGTTTAAAACCTACTATTATCATTTGTAACATTTCTTTTATTTATTTATTTAATATTTTTCACCTTGCTTAAAAATATCCCATTGATGTAAACAATAATAACATGATTAAATTGTGTAATGGCTACCAGTCGCCGCGCATCTTATGACTGACATTTTCAGCGTTCTGCACTTCACTTGTGGCACATTCAGTATTCTCCACTTCACTTCGTGCGGCACATTCAACCAGCGACATTTTTATACTCTTTTTTGAACTATTTCAACTAGGTTTGGCACTTCAATGGTTCTCTTGTTTGTTAAGCTTGGTATTTAAGACCTTTTTTTCGTTAAAAAAAAAAAAAAAAAAAAGATTTTTTATTTTTTGGTTGTTTCTGCGTTCTCCATTTTTAATCCTCAATTCATTATATTCATCACTAATTTTGAAATAAATTTTCATAGAAATATTTTCCTTGCAAAATTATCAATTTACATTAGCACATTTTGAAACAGAAATTTTACTTAATAAATTAAATCAAATAAGCACTGCATTGGAACAAAAACGATTTTATTAAATTGATCTTCTGTTTTAAAGTATCATTATTTCATCATAAAGGTTGGCAGCTATGGTTTAAAATGATCGTTTATGGCCATTTACAGAAAATTTCAGTTATATTGGAAAAAAAATTAAATTACATTTAATAACATTAAATTTTTCAATTATTGGTCATATATGTCATGGAACGAAAATCTAAGCTATCAAATAAATGTTTGGTTTTAGAAATGAACTATTTCGAAGATTGGTATTTTTATATTTTTACCACATTACATTTTGTACAGGTAATTCATGTCCAAAAATGTAATTTAACTCTAAAAAAGAGGCATAGTTAAGAAATATTTTATTAACTAAAAAAAAAGAAAAGAAAAAATGCATTGTGCAGTTTGTGATTGAATTAACATGGAATATTGCATTTCGTCTTATGAATTATTTAGAAAAAACGTTTAACAGAAATACTAGAATTCATAATAAGTAGTTTTCCAGCACCCGAGCATTGAAATCTGGATTTTCCATCACAATCGAATTGCACATGGTTAAGAATTGCTTCTATTATAAAACTTCTGTAAAGTTTTTCTAGCTTTAGAGAAATTTTTAAAACTCACAGTTTTAATTCTAACATTTAATAATAAAAAGTAAAAAACTTACACTGGATTAAATACAAAAAATAAATTTAAATATTATTTTTAAAAAAAGGATAAACTTAAATACACATTTCTGATAAACAGTTACTAAGTTTATAAATCAGTAAAATACAGGGTGATACAGGTATTTGAAAACAAATTAACGCCTGAATTACAATAAGAAGCGCTTAACAATATAAGTAGATAAAAACAACGTTTATAGCACCAGAACACATTTATTTGTTGCAGGCTACCGAAACTACTTTGCAACAAAAAATGTGTTTTGGTGCTATAAACGTTGTTTTTACCTACTTAAATTAACACCTGCTTTCAAACCTGAAACGCTAGAGAGAGCATTTTTTTTACAAGCACACAACTGATGGCATCATTCACTCAAACCACCGTCAGCTGGAATAATAGTCTTTACATGCTGTCGAAACTAACTGCAAGCAATAATCAGATCTTTTTTAACGAACGTTAGCCATTGAATACAAATGGTTGCCCTGAAAGCCACAACAGTGTTGTCTGGATGACTACCCAGATAGCATGAACATTAGCAGTAAGTTTGATTTTTTTTATGACATTATCTTGCCGTGACAAATTTGAATCAAGAAATTCGCATCAAATTTCCCGCAAGGTATACCATCCCTACTTGCATGAGTAGTTTATAGTGAAACTGGTGGCAAGACTGTCTTTAATTAACGAAAGTGACGTGACGAAAGCAAAAAATCCCTCTGTTGAGAGAATAGACAATCAGCACATACGCAGAAATTGCAGAAATTTTATTCGTTTGACACCGCTTTTTCTAAACGCTATACTTATCAAATACCAAAAAAGGCTCGTATTGAAAAGTACAAATATTACCTTAACTTGTTTATGGTGATGAAAACGATGCATGCCCCTTCTGACGGTGTGTTCGCATCAATAGACCTGATCAGATCTATGGACCCCTCCGAAGGGGTTAAACTTATAGTGTAACAGTTGTAAACAGATAGTGGGGCGGCGTGGGAAGATTACTACTTTGCAGTAAGTTTTCAGTATTTTTGATTACTTGTTTGCCGTTAATTTTCAATAAATTTGATACAGCATGAATTTAACTTGCACGACAAGTTAGCTGCAAGTTCAAAGTGTGGTGACTTTGGCTTTTGCGTTATCTTGCTGCAGTCTTGTTAAGAACTTTCAGTCTTGTCATGCTAAACTTGTAGGACTTTGCAGGTTTTCAAAGCAAGATTGCTGCAAATTTTCTGAAAATTAAAAATGCTATCTGCGTATTGGATAGTGACAGTAGCGTAGCAATTTAAAAATTATGTGTATGTGTGTGTGTGTGGGGGGGGGGGATCAAATAGTTTCTAACTCAGTATGCTGAAAATAGCTGCGAAACTGAGGAAATCAATTAATGATAAAGCTTCTCATTAATAAGTAATTATGTAGATTAATTAATAATTAATTTTTTCATAATTAAAAATGGATATGCACATTATTTCAAAATAAACCGTACGGGATAAATTAAATTTGACAATTTTGTGAAATATGACAGCAGAGTACAAAGAAATATTTTATTAAAAGTATTTAAAAAATAGAAAAAAATGCATTTACAAATTTTGGCATCATAACACAAGGTGGAGGTCTGCACGGGCCAGAATTTCCAGGCCCGGTCCGGCCTGAACGAAAGCTATATTGGTTCGGCCCGGCGCAAAACTAAAAGTTCAGTCTGGCCCGGCCGGTTTATATTTTCACAGTTCACGGCCCGACCCGTGCAAAAATCAATGAAATAAGACCCGACTCAATTTCAACAGAAAAAACGATTTTCCTTAATATACAATTAAGCTTTAACTGATGTGACTAAAATTTGTCCCACAACTGATGTGATGCGGTCTCTCAGACCGCTCGAATAAAATGAATAAAAAAAAATAAATGGTTGACTTTACTTAAATTTTGTTCTAACAATATCGTTGTACTTATCTTAGGAGCATGTGAATTAAACTGCATGAAAAAAGTATTTTATTCATAATATTTAACTTCAGTAGGGGAGGTATGATACACTTTTTTTTACAAATTTTTTACAACCCTTAGAAAGCTATTTTTTTAAAAAAAATTTGTGTTTTCTTCTAAAGTGACTTCTTCTAAAAGTTTTCTTCTAAATTAACACCTGCTTTCAAACCTGAAACGCTAGAGATAGAGCATTTTTTTTTTCATTCACAATATTCATTTATTAAAAATATTCTGAATTTAAAAAATAGTCATTCAAAAAAGATATCCCAATTATTTTGAATGGTTACTACTGTATCGTATCTCCCCATTACTGGGGAGGATTGGTACATTGTTATATAAATTGAAAAAAAAAATGCAGACAATTCATTTTATGCGTCATACAATTTTTTATGACAAATCTTGAAATATTTAAGTAAATTTAAAACGAAATGACATTGACATAGTTTTGTTTCAGAAATGTTTTACAAAAATATTTAAACTATTGCTATTATTTAAACAATCTTATTAACACACGTTTTAGAAAATAAATAATAATAATAATAAAAAAACCCTAGAGATCTAGCTGAAAGGAAAAAGGAAGTGAACATTGCGGATTTGCAAACAATTTAACATAAATTTAGCACATTTAACATTTCTTTAACCCTTTCAGGGGCAAAACATTTTCAGTGCTAAAGGGTTGAATAAATGAATGGCACCGGAATTTACCAACAAATTTAATTATAGATAAGAAAAGGGATATATTTCACTTTCATAGTAAATGGAAAATATTTTACCAAAATGCTGGTGCCAATGTGGCGTTTGGGAATTAAAATTAAGTGGTTTCATAAACATACCACCACCCCTGAAATGGTTAAAAGAAAAACTATTAACTCTATCATTTTGATAAGTAAAATCGGGTAGATTTAATTTTTTTTCAATTTGCCCTTCATCAACTATAGAAACATTTTCCATTTCAGGCCATTTAAACCTTTTTCCTTCTACATGGCGAGCAAAGCGAACTAACCATCTATCATCGCACTGCTTTTCTATGTAACCTACATAATGTCTATGAATACTCTCTTTGTTCTTTCTTGCCAATTTCAGTAGCTCTTGCTGTAAAAAAATAATGAATATTATAGTCCTATATTAGTTTAAAAGTTAAAAAAAAACTATTAAATTTCAAGTATACAAGTGTATCATTTACCAGCACTAATGTATCATTTCTCCCTATCATGCCTTATTGGATTTTCAATCACTTTGTATAAATGCAGTTGCAAAATGCCAATCTGCTTTCTAGTAAAACTCACCCTAACAACGTGCTTTACAAATAAAAAATAATTACAATATATTATCTTCACTGTAATAAGAGTTATGAAAGAAAATCAGTATTTAAAAAAATTTACATTGACATTCAAAAAATCTTCAAAATTAAAAGAAAGAAAACGTCGTCAGTTCTTCACTGCTCAGTCCAGCTCATGATGGCCTCTGCTAATAAAAGAAGCCTTTACATCTGTTACAATGGCTGTTAATGCCATTTGTTGAGAAAAATTGTCAATGTATCAAACCTCCCCTACAGAAAAAATTACTTAAAAAAATAAACGGTAGTTTGTTAATTTTTGCTAATTCAATATAAAAATTAATCATGTACAAAATTTTTTACAAATTATCGTTGCAACAAAGTATGAAAATTGAAATGCAGTGTTTATTTAAAAAAATAATATTTACCCTACGAATATGTAAGAGTCAAAGTACAGTTAAACTTGGATAATTCAAAGTTGAAGGGACCAGAGAAAAGTTCGAAATATCCAAAAATTCGAATTACATGTATCTCTCAAAAAGAAGAGATAAATAAACAAGAAAGAAAAAAAAATCATGCGTCAACCATAGATTACGAAACACTTTCCAACACATTCAGAATAATGTAACAAAACTTCACCTTTTAATAAGTTGAAGTATGAAAAGTCTAATTGAAACATTTGAAAACGCATAACACATTTTAGAATCCAATTTCAGCAAACCCCATCTACAATCTGAAAATTATCCAAATTCTTTCAGCAGCCCTGTATATGATATACAGATTTGTCTCTATAAAATACATGCATTCAAAAATTTAGTTCAGTTAGGAGATGCACACCATAGGTGAAAATTCTATTTCTGCATTTTCCTCTCATAATTAGAATGGTAAGCGACCCTATATATGAGGTATAGAATTTACACACAACGAGTAACATGCAAAAGATCAATTAAATTTAAAAGGGCATACCGAATTTAAAAACACACTTTCAGAAATTATTGCTCCAGGTCTTAGGATTTTGCAAAGCAGGATTTTGCCAGAAAATTCCTTGAAAATCATCGCCGTTATTTTCCTTAGAAAGATAGGTAAAATAAAATGTTAAAATATTTTTCACTTTAGCTGAGAAAAGTCTCAGGAACAATTTTTATCGCAAATTTTTAAGAGCAGTCGTACGAAAATTTCGAATTATCCAAAATAAAATTCGAAACATCCATGATTTTTTTACGTTATTTTAATACAGAATTCTAGGGACCGAGCAAAAAATTCGAATTATCCAGAATTTCAAATTAAACAAGTCCGAATTATCCAAGTTTCACTGTACATCATTATTGCAGTCAATACATATTTTTCATGTACATTCAATGTATACTGACTTTTGGCAGAAAAGGCACTTATAAGATGTTTTTCTCTAAACTATCCTTTCGGTAATGAAAATTATGTTTAACTCCATCAGAAATATTTACATTTTCACCATCGGAAAGTTCAGAATTCGTATCGTGATCTCTTCCGTCAGTGAAATCTATGATTGTCAGAACTTTCAATATCGGAAAATTCTTGATCTGGTCAGTTGTTCATATCTTCTATTTCCTTCTGGCTGAAGAAAGTAGAACGTTTTAGAGGTTGCGACGACATCATATCACCAAAAAAAAAAAGACACCAAAGAAATAAAAATAAAGTACAACTAATCTCGTGTATTGTACTACAGTTTCAAATAATAGACGCTTTCAGTGTGACGTCAGTCATAACGTTTTGGTTGGAAACTGACTCCAAACAAACGGTTGCTATGCGTCATTTTAAAAAATATATAAATCGTGGAAAATTTTACCAGTACATATCAAGTATTAAAACACTTAGATGTGAGATATAGATATAAGATATAGCTGCAACACACAAACAAAATGGAACATACAACATAGCAATCGTTTGTTTGGAGTCAGTTTCCAACCAAAACGTCATGACTGAAATCGTCTATAACACAACTGATGTGATGCAGTCTGACAGACCCCAGCGTCGCAAATAACACGTTTAAAATCAAATCACAGAATTATCGCTTTGTGTGTGACCTTGACAAGCTGGTAGAAGAAGCTACTGGTACAGGCAAGTCATATTTGCACTTTTAAGGGGTGGAAGTGTTTATAGCTGTGAGTCGCAGGGAATGTGAGATCGCGTGGCATCAGTTAAAGGTTAAGATATTTAATTATTGTATCTAAAATAATTAAAATATATATCTTCCAAGTATCTTTTAAAAAATTATGAAAAGTACCAAATACCCTCAATCCAGAAGGAGATATGTGGTTGAAATAGCTCAGACCTCAAAGTGTTAAATAACAAGGTCTGTCCCCTTACGGGCACTTATTTACTTCATCTGATGACGGTCTGTTAAAATTTTCCATCTTGAAACGCGTCCTGTGTGTTTTTAACACTTTCCAACAAAGTTGAAAAGTGTTTATGCATTCGGTTTGTCTGGCCGTCAGTCCATGCTCTAACTCCCGTAAATATACTCGGATTTTCATGAAATTGATAAAGGTTATTTAGGGTCACCAAAGCATGTTTGATATTGTATATAAAGTATGTAGAATTAATCGTTCATTTACAGGGGTACTTAAAAGCTTTCCATTATATTATGGTATGTGGTTAAAAATCGTTTGGAGAATACTTTAATGACTTACGCTATTTCATATGTATTGAAACTGATATAAATCAATGAATTTCACCACGATCACGTTAGAACAGAGCATTCATAGCATTTTTTATTTAGTACAGTACTGTTCTTGAGTAAAAATTGATGGAGCGTACGGTTTAAAATTCGGTATGCGATTTTAAATTTAATTAATTTTTTGCATCTTACTCGTTATATATTAATTTTATACCTCAAATACAGGGCTACATAAAAGTATTCACGTACCGTTCTCCTTATTAGAGGAAATTGCTGAAGGTAAATTTTCAACTGAAGTATATGTATCTCATAAGTGAACTATATTTTGGCATGCATGTAGTTAATAGATTCAAATCTATATATCCTATACAGGGCTCCTGAAAAAAAATCGGATAATTTTCCGATTTCGGATGGGAACAGCTGAAATTGGGTTTTGAAATGTGTTATACGTTTCCATAGGGTTGAATTAGACGTAATCTTTTAATTTTTTAAACGGTGCAGTTTTTTTTACATTATTCTGAATGAGTTGGAAAGTGTTTCATAATCTATGCTTGACACATGATTTTTTCTTTCTTGTTATATTTTTATGGTGATTTATAAAAAGTTTTATTACTTAATTGTGGTTTATCGCCATTTTTGGGTGCTGTTTCATCTAACCGTTTAGTCATTCACCTGTTATTTATTTAGTTGAAATGCGATCGAAATATATTAAAAAGCTAATTTATTTTTATTTTTAGGGACTTCGAGAAGGAAGAATGTCAAGCACTTGTTCGTGAAACAATTTAACATAATCTTCTAGTAAGAAATTATAAACACCGACCTTGACTAATCTCTATTGCAACAACAGCAGTAACCGAAAACCGTGACAATGATTCCAACTATCCGCGGCCAGTGACATATCTATAATTTCTAATAGAAAGCTCACAAACTTTCGGTGCAGCTGATATCTATTTACCTATAAATTGTGATACTGAGCTCAGAAACATTTATTGAAGCTTACATATATTTATCTATGATCTGTGACAATTAACTTACAAACTTTCCGTGCAACTTATATCTACGTACCTTTGGCGTAGAAACTTTCCGTGCAGCTTATAGTATATATTTACCTATGGTATGTGACATTAAGCTCATAATCTTTCCTTGCAGCTTATATCTAAATCTGTACAATCGTGGAAAAAAAAAAAGTAAACACCCCCTACTAACTCCTCAACAAATTATCGTAAACAAAAGTTACTGGTACCGAACGATTGGAAATAAAGTCTACTTTTAAATGATTGATATAAAATTTGCTTAGGGGGCATCTACATATTAAAACGAATCCAAACTTCATTTTTTTCAATAGCAATACCCAATTTTAACGAGCTATTTCAAATCTTCGGTTCAAACTATGCTTACAACCAAATTTCAAGTCATTTGAATGATAAGTTTTTGAATTATAAACATTTAAAATTTAGTGCTTCTAATGTTAAATTACTTTTTCATATTTTTATTTATATCTCATAAAAGTATGCTCCTAATATGTTAATTTTTTGTATAGCAATAATTCTAATATACCCAAACATAAATACGCTGAATTTGCAATTTTTATAATTTTATGATATGAATTATGAAATTAATATTCGAAAAAATTATGAATCGCAACCTACAATTTTTTTGATGGATTTAGATTTATTAAGTCCTACTGTATGGAAATCCAAAATTTCACAATTTTCTTCCAAGCATTTTTAAAATTATGCTTAAAAAACGGCAAATAATCGTTTAAGGGGCCGTCTATGATAGAAGTGAGTAGATATTTTGAAATTTCTTCTGTTGTTCTGTCATCTAACCGGCTTCATTGACTGCTTGAGTGGTGCTTAAGGTGCCTTGATCAAGAAGGGGGCTCTCTCGGTTAACAATCGAGTACAGAACTTCAATTTGGATACAGCCCTTAAAATAAGCTCGTTTTAAAATAATTAATTTCTCGGAAACTTATTGTACGAATTGGATAAAAATTTATTTTTAGGCTAATTGAAGGGTGTAGAGTTCATTTATGCTGTCAGAATTGTGTATTGCCATTAAAAAAAAAAACTTATGATTCGTTTTAATATGTAGATGGCCCCCTAAGCAAATTTTATATGCATCATTTAAAAGTAGGCTTTTTTTCCAATCGTTTGGTACCTATAACTTTCTTATACGATAATTTGTTGAGGAGTTAGTAGGGGGTGTTTACTTTTTTTTTTCCACAACTGTACATATGTTCTTAGACATTAAGTTCAGAAATTTTTACAGAAGCTTATATTGAATTTTTGAGGTTGATCCTAACTCGACTTTTACAACTCAACTTCAACAACTACATTTTAAACAAAATCCTATTTAATAAAATGGTTACTTCGATTTCGTATGATTATTTAATTTAAAAACTAATAAATATTGTTCTAGAAGTGCATAAAATATCCACAACTATAGATATTGGACAAAATATTTAGGATACTTAAAAGTTTGATATAGCAGTGCTTGTGTTAGCAGTATATAGCAGTGTTTCTTTCAGACCGTTTCCTTCATAGATTGAAGGGGGGGGGGGAGCATTTTAATAATTAGAAGGGCACTCATAAATGTAAAAAACATATTTTGTTATGTTAATGTATGTCGACAGGGACTGTGTTACAGATTTGGGTGTCCTGGACACAAACGTAATAAAACACCTCCTATAACAGGGACGACGAACCTATGGCACGCTGTAGATTATTTTTGGCACGGCATAGATTCAGGTTCTATATCAAAATACAGTAGAATTTCACAAAGTGCATTAATTAATCTAGATGTTGTCTCTGTTGATCTGAATTCAATTTGTTCTGTTAGTTGCCATTGCCATACAGATTAAAGAAACTGAAACATAACTTAATGTATCCCAATCAAGGCATACTAGATCTACTATATTATAGTAGGCCATGATCTAGCACAATATTGGCTCACAAAATTTTACGAATAAGAGAGAATTAGTAGATTATCGCAAAAGAAAGATTAAAAGGCATTGCATTAAGAAAAAATGCCTATGAAAAAATTATAACATCTTAAAATTCAATTCCAGACACTAAAATCTGTAGATTCTGGTGCTTGCTGTTTTTGACAATTTTTTCTGTGAGACGTTTTTTTCGGAAATAAATAATATGAAAAATTCAATTAAAGCATCTTGTCAAATGAGCCCGATTCAACTTGCATCTCTCTATTCTAAAAAAAAAGGTAACTAACGCTGTCACCGCCGCCGGTTTTGAATTTTTTGTGACCGGAAGTCTTTCTTCGTTAATATTAAGAAAAATATTGCATACAAAAATATGAAAATCGGTGGCATTATAGAGAAATGTTTGATAAACACGCTGATGTAGACAGTTTTCAAATCGAAGAATTATTTTAAGAGATATTTAATGCTAATTTGGTCAAAATCGTACCATTAAAAAAGTTTTATAGGAGCAAAAACTACACATGGGAATTTAATCATTGTTAGATCATATTATGCATTAGAATTTCCCGGTGTGCAGACTGCATTTATTTCTTTAATTTGACTCATTTTCGAGGTTTTATTTGTATTTAAAATTCAATTTTTCAGCATTTCGAGAGATATTTTTTACATAATTTAGAAAATGGTTTTAATTTAAACTGTTGCCAACTGTATGAACAGCGTAAACAATAATGTTTGCTTCAAATTAAAAATTTATTTACACGTGAATTTTAAAAGAGAAAGAATATTGTAAAATAATAAATTCATTAACATGCGTTAGAAGTCTTAAATAGGATAAATTACGTCACCTTACACTTATTACGTAAAATGAACAAAAAATAATATTGCAAAACTGTTTAAATTTTAAAATTGCGGGAGATATTTATTTGATATTTTGAGATGATCTTTTCGACTATTTTTGTTAGGACAGCGCAAATAATATTTCATTTCTAACAAAAGTATTTTCACGTGAATATTAAAAAAAGAAAAAAAGTTTGGTGAAAATTACGTCAGATTAAAAACGATACATTTAAAATGTCTTATTTAAAAGAACATTCTTTTCGCTTTGTTAAAAAATACCGGGAGACAAAGGCTCTGTTTACTTAATTCATTTTATATTAGCTTATTTTGAAATGTTTAACTGATTTTATTTAATGACGGAAACAGCCATTGTATCTTTTAATAGCAGCTGATTTGGCCTTAAAAATTCTCCAATCAAAGAGAAATGAATAGAAACCCGTTTATAGGGAGATCGCCACTGTTTTTTAAATTATAATTCAATCTTCCAAAATCTTTTTAACGCCGGTTAAATTAGCATGCTTTTAGTGTCTGCGGTGTCTGAACGGGTGTTGGCGAGCGTAGCTCGTAGGGGGCAGAGCCCCCTAGTTTTTAAAAAAATAGCTAAGTACGAAGCTGATATAAATTATTTGGCATCAAAAGTGAGACAAGAGAAATAATATTTTTGAAATAAATTTTTAAAGTATAACATCAAATATTAACAATATTTTTTTTAATGCTAAACACAAATTTTAAGTAATTTTGATTCATTATTATTTGACCCATTAATTTTTTTTTTTTTTTTTGTTGCCACGGCATAATCACGTAAAATATATCTTTGGAAAAAATTGGCACGTGGATGTGAAAAGGTTCGCGATCCCTGCCCTATAACATTTTAAGTGCAAAACTAAAGCATACGAGTCTTGAAATTTTGAATATGTTTATCTTTTGGAATAAATGTGGTAATTCCAGGGCCCTCTAAAACAGGAGACACGGACCGGGACCCATCCCCCGAATGCCTTCCCGAAAATCAGACTCTGTATGTCGACATTTTCACAACTGGGCAGTAGATTAGTTGCGAGGATTTCACCTACTACTCTGGATAAGTGTCTGAATGAAACAGCGCTTCCAAAACACGCTATCTTTGTGCAGCGTTTGGTGGGCTGTTTCCACTGACATGGATTTGTTTTAACAATTGAAGAGTTCAGATGATAAAGGTGGTACGTGGTAAATTATCATTTAGAGAATACACATTTTGAACAACTCAACCTTTATCAACTAAAATTACAGTTTTTTAATAACACAAGTAGGACAATTGCACCATACAATATATAATAAATAAGATGTATACGTTAAAAACGCGTAAACTTGCTCAATGGTACACATAAACAAGAACCTTTATATAAACTTGTACAAATAAAATTAATGATAAAGCATAATATTGACGTTTCGAACTGCTTTTGCAGTCATCTTCAGGATAAATATGATGTTGAAATGCTTCAAAGTCTAGATACGAAAGCTTATTGTCGAGTCTTGATCAGTTATATGAATTGAAAACTGCAGTGAGTACATCAGGAAATTGAAAAATGAAATAAATTGAGATGAATCGAAAGTTCGCATGAAGACCATGGGGGTGTCACCAACTATAAAAGGGAACGGATTACTTTCAAACAAGGTCACTGCAGTTTTCAATTCATGTAATTGATCAAGACTCGACAATAAGCTTTCGTATCTAGACTTTGAAGCATTTCAACATCATATTTATCCTGAAGATGACTGCAAAAGCAGTGCGAAACGTCGATATTATGCTTTATCATTAATTTTATTTGTACGAGTTCATATAAAAGTTTCTGTTTATGTGTACCGTTGAGCAAGTTTATCTGTTTTTAACATATACATATACATCTTTTTAACATATACATCTTATTATTTGTTACCATTTTTAGGTGCGTTCGTAATTATATAAATACGTAGCACCTATTGTCGTCGTTTGGTCCGTCTGTCTGTCCGTCCGTCCGCATATAACAGAGCAAAAACTACCCAACCTGATTTTTTATAAAAATCAAAATATTAAGTATATTTTTTCTTGCACTGTAAACGAATGGTCTGAAATTTTAAATATATAATTGTTGCAAAATTTTGTCGCGTCATTTCAAATTTTATGAAAATCGAATGTATTGTTTAATTACAGGGACAAACAAAAGTTTTCCGTTACATTACGGCCAATGGGAAAAAATTATTGCAAGTGCATTTTTATGATGTTACAGCCTTTCGAACAGAATGGAATTGATATGCACTTATCAAGAGCACTAAAATATACATTCAGTACAACATGCAGTGCAAAAAAAAAAATTATATATATATATATATATAACTAGTTATAGTACGAACGCACCTCATTTGCCACGTTTGACGTGCAATTTCCAACTTGTTTTATTGAAACATTTGGGCTGGCAATAATCGAAACATATTAAGCGAGTGAAATGGTCACATTGGCAAGAAAGAATACATTAATAGAAGTGACATAGTCATTCTGTCGTATTTCAAGGATTGAGTACCGAACTTCAATTTGGATGCAGCCCATAAAATATGATCATTTTAAAATAAATAATTATTTTGAAACTAATTGTACGAATTTCATGAAAATTTATTTTTAGAGTAATTGAAGAGTGTAGAATTTATGGATTGGTCCAAAACATGGATTTGTCACTATCATGTTTGCCTTTGTTTTTTCACTTTTTATAAAACTAAATTCACGCCTTCAAAATAAGTCAAAACGAATTTTCACATCCTAAAAGAAACCTTGCAATACACATGTTTGTAATTTCCATATTCTATTTTTTTTTATTATTGTTGTTATTATAGGCACGATTAAAGTTTCTGGCACCTTATCCTACAAATATTTAGACCTTAAAATAGACCTCTAATAAAAAAAATGTATAATTTGAAATTTAATATATATAACTCCAGAACCGTAAGGGTCTATTGTCTACCACTGTTAGATTCATTTGCATTATGTTAAGACGTGTATGTATACTAATACTGTGTAATAATATTGCTGCATGTTTTCAGGCATGTGAATAAGGGTGCCCTTCATTGAGTGTCAAGAGATGAGCTGCGCCCCTGCTTACTGGAAGGTTGGACAGTCGTGGAAAAAGAAGTAAACACCCCTTACTAACTTTGCAAAAAATTATCGTACAAGAAAGTTACTGGTGCCACACGATTGGTAATAAAGTCTACTTTTAAATAATGTATATAAAATTTGCTTAGGGGCCATCTACATATTAAAACGAACCATAACTTCGTTGTTTTTTTTCAATAGCAGTACACAATTATAACATCATAAATGAACTCTACGCGCTTCAATTAGCCTAAAAAACAAATTTTTATGCAATTCGTACAATACGTTTCCTAGAAATTAATTATTTTAAAACGAGCGTATTTTAAGGGCTATATCCAAATTGAAGTTTGGTACTCGATTGTTGACTGAGAGACCCTTCTTGATCCAGGCATCCTAAGCGCCACTCAAGCAGTCATTGAAGACTGCTAGATTACAGGATAGCATAAGAAATTTCAAAATATCTAGTCACTTCTATTATAGACGGCCCCTTAAACCATCATTTTGCGTTTTTAAGCATAATTTGAAAACTACTTGGAAGAAAAATGTGACACTTTGTATTTCCATAAAGCAGGACTTAATAAATCTAAATCCATTAAAAAAATGTAGGTTGCAATTCATAATTTTTTCGAATACTAATTTCTTAATTCATAATTAATATCATAAAATTATAAAAATTGCAAATTCAACGTATTTATGTTTGGGTATTTTAGTATTATTGCTACACAAAAAAATAGCACATTTTGGGTATAATTTCAGGAGATATTAAGAACAATATGAAAATGTAATTTAACATTAGAAGCACTAAATTTTGAATGTTTATAATTCATAAAATTATCATTCAAATGACTTTAAATTTGGTGTCTAGGCATGTTTGAACAGAAGATTTGAAATATCTTGTTAAAATTGGGTATTGCCATTGAAAAAAAAAATGAAGTTTGGGTTCGTTTTAATATGTAGACGCCCCTTTAAGCAAATTTTATATACATCATTTAAAAGTAGACCTTATTTCCAATCGTTCGGTACCAGTAACTTTCTTCTACGATAATTCGTTGAGGAGTTAGTAGGGGGTGTTTACTTTTTTTCTACGACTGTGCATGGACAGGCCTGCTCTAGACAACTGTTTCAACACGATTCTAGTAAAAATGAACAATAATCCCACTCCGACATATCATCTGAGACGGGCTTTTTACCAGGTTGTACACCAGATGAGGAAGGTGCATTTTGCCTGCAATGAAAAATATTCAGATGATGGAAGAAAAGATCAGTGGATAAAATACTTTATGTATGCGATCTGGGACCATGTGAACTGTGGCGGGCTGAAACAACAGATTGCATTTGTGATTTTTGTAAAAAATAAAACATTTTTTCACAAAACTCTGATGATTTGTAGATGTTGCACTAACTGTTTACTCATTAAATAATCTTGGTTATTTTTGAAAATCATGTTTTTTCTTGCAATTTTAATATTTCTTGTAACTCTAATCCACATTACCCGACTGCTTCATATTACTCGAAAAGTGTGATTTTTGTAAAAATCAAAATATTGATATGTATTTTTTTTTCTTCCACTTTAAGACTAATGTCATACGAAAGTCTTTTTGCACGCTTTTTTCCCTGCACATGCTAGAGTGCATGTGCAGGGAAAAAAGCGTGCAAATAGACGTTCGTCTGACATTAACCTAAACGTATTAGCACTTTGACTGCCGGTCACGTGAGGAGAGGATGTGTTGATAGTTATTGCTCCGCCGCCGTACAAACGGATTTTTCCGAGAAGGCAACTTCTTTTTATAACAAATATAATTGAAAAGTGTTAATGAAACATGATTATATTTATCATACTCATTACTAAGTAATCTTTACGCCTTTCCTGATAGAATAATGTGACTATTACTATTTGACACTCCGCGCTGACGCGGAATGTGTAAAAATGAAAGAAAATAAGTGACAAAATGCAATACTTTATCACTAACGTTTGATATAAATGAATTATTATAAGCTGGTTAGAATGATATTAATACTGCAAACAATATTTTTAAACATTTTATTTGTGGTTATTCACCTTCGCACAATCTAAGCAATAACCGGGAGGCATATAATCAACCTTTACATGAATAGGGACATGGAAAAAAATCCTGCGCTGTGATTGGCTGATCGGTTCTTTCGTCTGTTTAATCCGGTTTTAAAAGGCGTTTGTTTTGTTGATACTTGTCATAAAGAAGCCTAATATACATCATGTACAAAATATTATAGTCATACAAAAAGTGCGTAATTAAATTTTTCTAAAAAAGTAAACATGATATTTCTAGAAGATTGCAGGATGGTTCGTTTTGTATTGCTCTAATGACTTTTGAAATGTCCATTTTTACTTAAGACTGGTTACTATAACCACTGAACTAGCAAGTATACACTTAGAGAGTGAAACGAACTATGCACTTTACAGCCTCCAATCACATTCTAGCTGGAAATTTTTATAGTATAATATGGTTTACTCGTAGCGTAATCATTACGTATTGTTGCAGATACGCAGTAAACATGCATATAAAGCATTGTAAATGTTAATCCAGCTAATGTTGAATTTCTCGAGTTATTCGATTTTGAATTGAATAAGATACGATAAACAAAATTATAAAACGGAAGTAAAAAATCGTCCTTAAATTGACATTTTTTCTTCGTACATGTAAATAACCATGTTTATCAGCCATAAAGCCATTGCATTACTACTCTCCTTCAGTACATCGGAAAACGTGGCTGGGACGTGTGACGTTAGCCCATACTATTAGCCAATTAACTCACAAGATTCTTTCCCATGTCTCTATCCGTGTAAAGGTTGCTTATATGCAACCAGGAGATCCGTCACAAACTTTAAGTTTTCCCTGGGAATGGCAACTTTTGCATTGCATTCGCAATATCTTTCCTCTTTTCTTTTCTTGCTTTGGTTTGAGCACATGTTATGCTCCAGCTGAATCACGCACAGTAACACGAAGGACAGATTGTGGTTTCAATAAACACCTTATCATCGATATATGAAAGTCATAAAGTGACATGTTTTCAGTGTAGTATTTGTTTTAGAGAAAGTGAGAGTTTGAAATCAATTATTGCAAAATATGCACAAATATTTTGGTAGGCCATCTAATAGTTTTCTTTCACATGGATAATAGGCAAGCACCTGATCTTTCTTATCAATACCTGCCATAAATTTATTATATTGAATGATAGGAAGTACTTGGCAACAATTTCATCATCTGTTAGATTGCATTTTTCTATTTTGGGGGTGTGAAGGCCCTGCAGAACTATCGTTTCTACAACTCATTTTACAAGATTTTTTAAAATAACTAATAAAGCTATAAATTCTAAACCTTCACCTTTACAACTAGCTTGTAACATTTACTCCACACCAATAGCAGCAGGCACACATAACGTACTGGGATTTAAAACGGCGTATAGAGGCGCTGATCCCAGCCGTCAGTACAGGAAAATTGCCCCTTTAACTAATGCTAAAGTGTCATTGAAACCATTCTTTATTATAAATGTGTTTGGAGGTATGATGCATTCAAATTAGAATAGATTTTAATTTGCCATATAACACAAAACAGAAATGTAAGTGATATCTGAAACTCTGCAAAAATAATCATTTTGAACAAATTAAAAATGCACGTAATCCAGTTTGCTTGCATGGGATTTTCCTGAAGCGAGAAATTACATTTTTCTCCAACATATGGCGTATTTGAGCGCTTGAATCGGCAATAAAGCCGATTAAAACGGAGAATAAATGTTGAGGAGCAGCTCTTCCCATGAGACTGGCTACTGAGAGATCACTCCGCACCTCGCGCTGACGCGTGATTGGCTGTTCAGCGTGAGCACCACATTACACGGTGGCGCGAGATCAACAGCGATTGTTAAATATGTGCTACGAAATATTCAAAGATTGTACTATACTAACTTTTAATGTATTACTTCAAATTTTTTACGTCGGCCTACAAAATCAAAATGTAAATGGTACCCCATAATATCCGAACTACCAGTCTAGGGTCTATTCCGATTAATGAGACTCAGGCCCAACGTGCGCCTTACTTATTTCTGCAGACTGACACCGGGTCAGATTTTTTTTTTATCTGTGATGAGACAGGACTGGACCTCATTCTTCCCAGAGATATCCACGGGCTGAAATTTTCTGGGCCGGTCTCGATCCAACCAGTATAATAATCTTTGGCTTGTACGGCCGTAAAACCAGGACTGGTTCGAACAGAACTATGTAAAATGAAGGCCGGTGCAACATTTAAAAAAATGTAGAATAATGACGATTAAAAAATGTATGCAAGTTAAATTTTTAAGCTATTACTAATTTAGTATAAAATAATTTTCGTTATTTAATGACGGAAACTTTGTAGTTTGTGTCAAAGGCACCTTTCATGCAGGCGAAAATCGCAGAGTAAAACAGCGAGAAGCTCGGCAGTAAGAATGAAGAATGCTTTATTTCATTCTAGTATTTTTTCAGTATAGTCCAGGGGAAATGTACATTTTACCTTGTAAAAGGTAGGGTAAAAGATTTTTTTCTAAATTGTTTATAATGATGCCAACATGGAAAAACCAAGTTTTCTAACAAAATTTCTTAAGGCTAAATTTTCTGTGGCCAAAAAACAACAAAATTTTGGGACATTTTTTGATTTTTTTGGAAATATCTCGAGACTCGTTGCCGTAGCATTTTATTTGTCAATTACAGTATTGAAGAGGATAAAATTCTCTACAACTTTCATATTTACAACTTTTTTATACACTCAACAGCAAGCGCAATACGCTATTTCAAAAATGGGACAATTTTTTCAATTTTCTTAAAAACCGTGAAAAACGTAGTTTTGCCGCGATTATTCAAATGTTCCGCGCAGATTTAATCGTGTACGTCGACTTCTAAAAAATGGTAGCAGTAAATTATCTATTATTTGCACACTCACGTCTTTATTTTCATCTCAACAGACATTTTATATGCAATAAATTTATATAATTTTAAAAGTAGGGCAGAGTGTAGATGAATGAGACAATTTTCATATTTAGACAGTAACTTAAGTGTATGCAATGTTAACTTCAAAGCATTGTTTAAAAGAATTTTTCAATCTATAGTAACTTATTGGCACGATAGTTTCGATTTAAAAAGATTTTTTGCTTAATTTTAATAAATTTTATAATTTTTATAATGCATACATATTTTTCCAGGTATCAATGGAATAGGTGGGTCATTTTCAAAATCTGTCCATGTTTTGGAATAACAAAATCAAATTTTTAGAAATAATCAGAAAGTTTTAATTGTTTGTAAATAATTACCTTACCTCATAAACATTAACATACAAGCATCAGCAGATACCAAATTACTAATTTAACATTTTAAAACTAATTTTTAAATTTTAATGCACTTGGTATAATGACATAAGTGAGCACGGTAATGACAAATTAAGAAAAATATTTTTATATTTCCCTAGGCATAAATGGCAGCCATTATATCTTCTGACCCGTACAACGAATTTCTATTTCTCATATAATGAAAGCAGATTAAGAAATAAAAAGTCATTTAATTATCAATTAGAATTGGGTACGGTAATGACTTACAAAAGAATACTCACCAAAACATTCAAAGTCTTTGCTTGTTTTATTGAAACTATAAAACTATTTACTATATTCACCTAAACCTGATAACAAGTTGACTTTTAAGGAGTACTTTTGCTTTGATAAAAATGTATGTACTGTCCACTAAAAAAATCCGGAGGAGCTTTTTGTCAGAAGCATGGCAATGACACGCTTTCTTGGGACACGGTTTAAAAAAATTATTAAGAATTATAGATAAGTTTAATTAATGAAAATAAATATTTTTTAATTAGTAGCATCTTAATAAATAAAAATGTATAAAAAAATTATAACCATCTGTTATAAATAAAACTTTGTCAAATCTTTACCCAATAAATTGCTTGTTGGGACAACCTACGGTAATGATATTTTGACTACAAAAAAAATATATTTCTTTTTTTTTTAAATTTTTATAAATAATAATATATCTGTAAATTATCATTAAAAAACATGATAGTTAAAATGCAATAATTAAAATTATGATATTTAACTATTTTTCTGTGCAAATGGGAAAGGACAGTAAAACATGAGACTTTTTTGAAAATCACCCAGGTATGAAAATTTGCGAAAAACATACTTTCCCACTACAATGGTATATTTTATTTACCAATTATTGATAACATATGTTTTACTGTTTTAAAGATAGCAAACATCGAATTGTAGTTCCATATAAAAGGGGGGGGGGATAATCAAAAGATAAATATCTTTTATGAAAGAAATACTTTTACCATATAAAATAGCTACAATAAAAATGACACAAGATTATTTCACTAACTAATGTTATGCATTTATATCTTGTAAAATTTATAAATTCTGTTAATAAAATATTTGAGATCACTAGTTTTATAAAAAAATATTTAAAATATTAGTTTTAAAATATATTGTCAATTTTTTTCCACTTATATCAATAAATATAAAAATAGATTATATTATTTTAGCATGCAAAAACATGTAAAACTTTAAGATTATCTCAAATGAAAATCAAATTTCAAAGTGATTGCTTAAAAGGCGCGAAGGCCAACATAGTGAAAAAGATTCCAAGCCGGGACTCGAATCCGGGCCATCAGTATAGCGCACTGACGTAATACCGACTAAACCACTTGGAACGATACCTAGCTCTTTTTCACTATGTCGGCCTTCGCGCCTTTTAAGCAATCACTTTGAAATTTGATTTTCATTTGAAATATTGTATGCAAGGCGAATGTTTCTCTCTGGAATAATTTCCATGTATTAATTTAAGATTATCTATTAATTGCTTTAAAGCTCAAACAGGATAGTTTAAGTTTCAGAACGGGTTCCAAACAGTTTTCCAAATATGAAAGTGTCCGAATATATATATATAAAAAAAAAGCAACCAAACCCGAAAAAGTACAAAAGCACAACATTAGATATTGATCTCAGGTATCCCGTGAAGAAAAAAAATTTAAAAGTAACAAAATGCGGGCGAGATATTTGTCAAGAACGCTCCCATAGGTTTAATGTTACCTTGCGAATGTCTTCGTGTGACTAATTTAGTCACACATCCTTTCTTTCCCTTATCTCTCATTTCAGTCTTTCTGCTGCTTTCATAGTTGAGGCACGTCTTTTTTACGCCGGACGAAGAAAGACTCAGATCTTTCGAAAGGCCTAGTACATTTAAAAGTTTTTGATGGTGTTTTAAAAAGATATTTTTGTTCTTAGTAATTTAATAGGTTAAGCCTTGTACAAAATTTCGGAGAAAATCGACCTATAGGTAGCACTGTTGGAGCAAATTTTGTTCTATTTTCAGGGCAGGATAGCGATAGATCAAGCTGTTGCTTCGGTGGTATATCACGTGTTCAGAACATGACATCACGGGAGCGGGATCTTGTGAAATCGTGCATGCGTAAGGAGAAGATATAAGATTCAACTAACCAGAGAAAAATCATACTGAATCACTCAATTGTTCTATCTAGAGTTTAATTTTCAACTTTGACTGGGTTTAATTTAGAGCTTTAACATGTATGCAATTAAACAAAGATTTGGGATTGCCACATCAGACTACTGTTCTTTCCTGTTGCCACATCTGAAAAAGAAACTGGACAAAAACAGTATTTCTTAATCTGTTACCACATGGCTTGATCATAAATACTTGTTACAATAATGTAACTTTTGCCGTAATATAAAAATCCTGTTGTCATATCATAAAAAATAAAAAATCATAAGAAAAATGAAATTTTTTGCTATAATTCATACAACTGTGACTTTAAACGTCTCAATACGACAACTACCGTAAAATCTTTGAAAATGAAATCTGTATATGGGGCATTCTCACAATCTTTTGACTTTTGCGAAAAAAAATCTGGTGAAATTAAACTTGCTAAAATAACATTTTAATCTGATAGACGAATGCCGTAATGATTCAAAAGAAAGAAAAAATGGTCAGCAGCGAAAAATGTTTTATTTAACTGAGGTTTAAGTTAAACTTGCGAGTTTAATTTTCCTTACCGTTTTACCCCTATAACTTTTTATTTTCTTCTAAATTTTTACTTATAATGAATTTGCATAGTACCCACAGGACATTCAAATAAGAAATAATAACAATGTAGTACTTTTAATACAGAATTTTTGCATAACATTGTCTTACAGGGGTGTTAAAGAAGGGACGGTAAGGTAAAAAAAGGGGATGGTATTGAATAAAAGGGACGGTAAGGATGGAACGGTAAGGAAAATTACCACCTATTTTTAGGAAAATCATGTTAAGACTAAGTGATAGCCACAATGTTCATTGGATTTTAGAAACAGTTGTTAACATTGGATTAAATTAATTTTTTTTTTTTAATTTACCTCGAAAAGTGCAGGAATAAACCTTGGGGACGGTGAGACTACCAATAAAGCCACGATGCTTGAAATTGTTATTTAAATGCCGATTTAAATTCTACAGTAAATTTCCTGCAAAAGAATTTTAGACATTACTTCTCATTATTTATTAGTTTTCCTGGTTTTTTGGACCCCCAACATCGTCCAAAACTTATTTATCTCGTTAATATTGTTATGCAATCATGCAATGGGATGTTCCCCAGTGTATGAAATTAAAAAAAAAAAAAACACAAAAAAGTGTATTAAATAAAAAATTATTATTCAGGGACATGAAAGTCAAAAGATGTGAGAATGCCCCATATACGGAATTCGTATATGGGTCTTTAAAGAAAAGTATATATTTTTTCAAGAGAAAGAATATGAACAATTATACCTGTTAAGATGGAAACCTGTTTAAAGCGGAATATGTTTCGATTCCTTTCGGTACGGTTTTCAAGGTTTTAATGAATCAATATTTGGCAAAGCTGATTATGTAGTTCAGCATTACGTATTTAATGCTTACACACTTAAAATTTTCAAAATCCGGCTATTAGAGATTTATTAAAATTCCCGTGGTAAATTTTCTTTTTAAAAGAGGGGGCGCCAAAATCCATGTTTGGTACGGGTGCAAAAAAGGCTAGTTTTAGCCCTGAAACTCATAATTTACTGCTACTAATATATAGAAGTTGACGTACACGATTAAATCCGTGGAAAACATTTGAATAATCGGAGCAGAACTGCGTTTTTCACGGTTTTTAAGAAAATTGAAAAAATTGTCCTATTTTTGAAATGGCGTACTGCGCTTGCTATTGAGTGTATAAAAAAGTTGTAAATATGAAAGTTGTAGAGAATTTTATCTTCTTTAATATTGTAATTGACAAATAACATGCTACGGCAACGAGTCTCGAGATATTTAAAAAAAAAAAAAAAGGTCCCAAAATTTTCTTGTTTTTTGGCCACAGAAAATTTAGCCTTAAGAAATTTTGTTAGAAAACTTGGTTTTTCCATGTTGGCATCATTATAAACAATTCAGAAAAAAAATCTTTTACCCGACCTTTTGCAAGGTAACCCCCTTTTTTTGGTACATTTCCCCTGGACTAGTAAGGGAGAAGGTAAATTATATTATTCAGTATTTACTATTGCAACAAAATATAATAAATATGATAGAAAGGTTTTTTAATAAAATATTTTTTATTATTTTAAATATTGTGTATTGTGGTGAAGAAGATTGTGATAATTTAATTATTGATATAACAAGTACGGAACAGAGGAGAAAACTTTTAAAATATCAATATTTAAACTTTGTGTAGTGAAGAAGAAGTGAAAATTTATTTAATAAGAATAAAGAAAGAAATAGTATATCCAATCACTGAAGATTATCATCCATGCAGTATATTTACAGAAAAGTCTATCCAATATTTATTCCATTAAAAATAAAACATCGAGAAATTATATACATTGGATTGACATAAAAATCAACATATACATGGAATTTTTAAAAAGTAATTGAAGTACACATTTTATCAATAAATACACTGGTTTTTAGCACTTTTAAGATTGTTTTTTCTAAGCGAATTTTTATATGAACTCGTTTTGTATTTTAAATAAGAAATACAACATTAAAATGTAAAAAATGTGCTAAAAACTGACAGCTATAGTTTTGGTGTTTTAGCAAAATCCAAATAAAGATTAGTGAAAAAAAAATATATAACCATATCACAAGTTCCAATTCTTGCATTAAAGTATGGTAGCATCCTAGTTTCTCTCTTCTTTCTGTGCTTTATTTTATTTGTTTATTTTTTGTTGTTGTTAGATTTTTTCTGTTCTTTAATCTTTGCTGTTGTTAAATTAATAACTACAACCCACTTTTCATTTTATTCTTACACACAAATTTATTTCAGGACATACCCTTTCAAAGCCCAGAGATCAATATAAATATCAGATCAATATTGTTATATTATTAATTCTTCCTTCGCGATATTTCCTTTTTACATGCCAAATTACCGGCTTATTCACTATTTTCTTATTTTTTAATAGTATCTATCATTAATCCTATTAAATTATCCTTAAATTAATCATTATCTTACTCAATTTACTTAAATGTAAAGCTTTTAGTTCATTCCTAAATTGTATCATGATTTCTGACCATTTCTATTATTTAGTGTGAATTCGAATGTTTTTAAAAAAGCCATTTCTTTTTTTTACTTATTTTATTTCGAGATTCTTTCGCGCGCTGGGGTATTTTTTGCTTCAAAACTCTTCCGTTCCAAATTGACAGGACTCTTTACAAAATCACTCCCATTGGACGTGACGTAGGCTTTACGCGTATCCTTAATTCTCTCATTGGCCAGAGCGCGCGACGTCATGATTTTGTGTTTATACACACTATGACAAAAAGCAGATGCATGGAACTTTTCCTTAGAAATCGTTCGATTTTTCAACTGCTAACAGCTTCCTAACTGGTAGTTTCTTGGACAATAGTTTTTATTCTAATTTTACTTCACGATCATACGATGAAGTTATTTACCTCTTATACCGGAACGTATCATGGAAATAGGTGAATAGTTTTTGATGTTGTTTTGTTAATAAAAGCATGACTCATTATTTCATAACTAGCAGCCCTTGGCGCCCAGTTTGGTCTCCCTTAAATGTATGCTAAGCACTGTATCATGCCACTATTATTAATAATTTAATTTACTTGCTCAATACTATGTCAAATCAGAAGGTTCTGATAGCGAAATCAAGAAATCTGTGTTTTTATGTTATCCGGGTAGGGTTGGTATTTTGCCATAGGCGGAAAAAACCATTGAAAAAACCTGGTTAAAACCGTCCTGGCAAAAATAGGTTTTTGCCAAAGTGGTGGCAAAAATAAGCTGTCCATTTAATTTTTTTCATAGAAAAAGAGAAAAAAATAATTTCATGAAAGAAAAAAGAAACTTAACACTTAGTTAAAAAATCAATATATTCTAAATTTATTTTTGAACTCTTAAATTAAGAAATAAAGAAAAAAATCTTGTAGCTATTATCTATGAAACCAGTTTGGAACTGCCTGGTTTTGTACAATAGCTTTTACAAAATCTGTGTGCAGGCTTACTTTTCCATTGACCAACTAAAAAGCAGGGTGCAATAGTACTCGTGTATTTTGTTATCTGTCTTGTGATCATTTGACAATGGACTTGTTGATTTGAGAATTTCGAAAGAGTATTTGGGAGGGAATATAGTACAAAAAGATAAAATGGCAACGGGTTACTTACTGTAGCTAACTAAAGAACTTACTTTTGTCCCTTTAACTTTTGGGTTTTTGTCCCTTTCTTAGAGTGTAAGAGAGAGGGGAAAAATTCTAGTTTCCTAACAAAACATAACAGAGTTTTTTCAATACATAATTTTCAATTTAATTTAATTACTTTTTTATCTGTAGTAGACTAGCTTCATCAGATAAATAATTATAAATTAGTACCAAAGACTTAAATATTTACATATTTTTAAGACTCATTACATAAAACAAAAGTAACAAAGTTATGTAAAACCTTTTGATAATTAAAAAAAAAATGGCTGACAAAAATACTTTACGTAAGAAAAAAAATTAGATATCTGATTTTTAATTTGTTTCTTAAATTCCGAAGTGTTAGACTGAATCCCACCTACTTTATAAAAATTTAAAATATGTAAAAATATTTAATTATATTTATTAATTAGCAAATTAAATAAAAATATTAAATGATATGTTTTAAATTTAATTGTTTATACCATTATTATCTTTATTAGCTCACAGATTTTATAACACATTAAAGACGAATAAGAATTTGCCATTTTTGCCGTTTTTTTCCATTTTTGCCCTGGTTTTTTCCAGTTTTTGCCACTGTCCTGGCAAAAATGCCAACCCTGTATCCGGGCGGAGATGATAAATCGCCAAACATTATTCCCGTCGCATTTTTTCATATTTCATCAATTTCATTTAAAATATGATACTTTCATTCATTTTATTTAAAATGCATAACTTTAAAACTGAAAAATTTTAAATTCACGACTTTCATTTCAAGAAAAGAAAAGAAAAGAAAAATAATAAATAATACCATAAACCATGACATTTAATTTCAATATCAATGCATTGCTTTAATTTACCACGCGAAAAATAAAGAAAAATGCTAACTCGCGAGTTAAAAAAAAATGCTATTGACGAGATTTGCGCCCGGCTAACATAAACGTACCAAGAATTCTTTGCAATCATGGCAACTTTTACATACCTTTATTCGAAAAAATAATTTTAAAAATAAAATTAAAAATGGCCGCCTTGCATATGGAAAGCGAAGGGGTCAGTCCATAACTGATTATGAGAGTCACATGCTTTGCGCTTTTATTATATGGATGAAACGATGGCGATGGAACAGTTTGGCGATTTATCACCTGCGCCCGGCTAACATTAGTGCCAAAAGGGCCGCCTGGCATATAAAAAGCGAAGCGGGCAGTCCGGAACTGCTGATGACAATCACATGACTAAGGCTATTATTATAGAGATGGAGAAACTTCCAAATATTTCATTCCACTGCCTATATCAATTCATTCCACGACTTGCACCAATGTCTACAATTCTACAGAAATTATTTCATAATGGAGATTCCTCCATAATTTTCATTCCACGACTCGCACCAATGTCTACAATTCTACAGTGATTATTTCATAATGGAGACTCTTCCATAATTTTCATTCCACGACTCGCATCAATGTCTACAATGCAACATATATATGTGTGGATACTAAACAGTCGACTAAATATGTACTAGAGAAATTTACAGCAGATGATGCAGAACTTAGCAATCCCTCATGACTGATCCTACCTCTTTTGCGTCATGAAAAGTTTCATGTTGTGCTTAACCCATTAACCGCCAAAACTATTACGATAGAAATTTTCAAATTTCTTGTTGAAAATAGTTTCCCACCACAAATTCACTAAGGTAAATTTCGCTTTACTAAAATAGCAAAATTCCTGCCAATAAATAAGACATTTTTTAAAATTCTAAAATAGTGGTGCCAATGTAATTAATTCATTGTATGAGCAATTATTTTGACTGTTGCGTGAACGCAACGTCAGCGGTTAATGGGTTAAAGATTCGCGTATCTTCCCTGTCGGATTGAGCGCGTACTATAGGTTCGTTGCCCGAGACCTAATCTATATTCTATAAATCTCCTACTTAACAATTTGAATTTCCTGCAAGTATGCATACTTCTGCATTATTTTTTGTATTCTAATACTTGCTTCTTTGGTCTTAGTTTGAGTTCATTATGACATCACAATCACGACAAATGAGAATAGCAGCAAATTAATTGCATTTCCTTGAATAAAATGATCATTTTCCCAGGGTTTGTAATACATTCTGGATTTTTCAAACAAAATTTTTCTCGTGTGACTTCCCGAGGAATATGAACCTTGATTTTCGATGACATTCTACAGGTTATGACCATGCAAATTGGACATATTTCTCATTAAAGTTGAAGATATATATTATAATACGGGCAAATCTTATATCAATGCGTGTGTATGCAAATTTCATCTAAAAAAAGGCTCTAGCGATTTTGATTAAATTTTGCATCCTACCGTTTTGGGTTACGATAAGACAATTCGGCTAGGTCACATGTTCGGGAAAATTCAATTAGTGGGTCATTTTGGGATCACTACGGGTCAATACATTTCAATAGGCATGAAAGTCGAAACAGTTATTAAGTTATTGAACAGCTGGCAGTAAACGAAGTCACAAAGTTAACAACATTCTAAATTTGGCGGGAAAATCGACTTTCAAGATTATCAATGCTAAAACAAATACTTGGTGCCAAATGAAAGAATGTCAACCATATTTGACAGTATTTGGCAAAAAAATTGGCTTTCAGGATCAGAAGGAATGTTATAGAAGTTCCCATTAGGTGCCGAGATACATGATTCAACCAACTAGATTGTAACTAAAAATGGTGTGTTGAAGTATACCCTTTCGTTGGACATATGCAAGTAATATAAAATTTAGGAATGCGTACATAGGTTTTAATATTGATTGTTTCTTTTTATAATACTGTTATAAAATAAAATGCTTTGTAACAATAATATAGCAATAAATTATTGTTATATCGAGCTAAACATGAAGTTAATTTCAACAGAGCTTATCACAGTCTTTCTCGCTGGTTTCTCATTTATATAGTTTCACTCCCAAACGTATAAAATGCACTTTATGTTTCAGTGTAAATTCCTTATAACAATGGACGCTTTCAGTGTGACGTCAGTCATGACGTTTTCCTTGGAAACTGACTCCAAAAAAACGGTTGCTACATTGTATTTTCTATTTCATTTGTATATTACTGTTAAAATTTATAGCTATATCTCATAGCTAATTGTTTTAACGCTTTATAAGCAGCGGTAACATTTTCTACGATTTATATTAAATAAGAAATATAGCACAGCAACCGTTTGTTTGGAGTCAGTTTCCAAGCAAAACGTCATGACTGACGTCACAACTGAAAGCGTCTATTGGAATAATGTGAGATTTACATACACTATGCGTTACAATATGATCTTTTACGCAGAAAAAAATATGGTTCTGGCATCTAGAATCTAAATTATGGCTCTAGAAAAAATAGTTCCATGTCAATATTAATATTTGGAAATTTTTCCAGAGAGAAACATTCGCCTTGAATACAATATTTCAAATGAAAATCAAATTTCAAATTATTTTTGCTTAAAAGGCGCAAAGACCAACTTAGTGAAAAATATTCCATGCCGGGAATCGAACCCGGGTCATCAGTATAGCGCACTGACGTTCTACCGCTAAACCACATGGAACGATACCCAGCCTGGAACTTCTCACTATTACAAGTTGGCAAGGCTACAAACGCAGCACAAGATGGAATATTTTCCGTGAGCCACCAACATGGGGCAAACACAGACACTTAATTAAATCCAGCATCGATGAATCTATATTAATATTTGGAAATTTTTCCAGAGAGAAACATTCGCCTTGAATACAATATTTCAAATGAAAATCAAATTTCAAATTATTTTTGCTTAAAAGGCGCAAAGACCAACTTAGTGAAAAATATTCCATGCCGGGAATCGAACCCGGGTCATCAGTATAGCGCACTGACGTTCTACCGCTAAACCACATGGAACGATACCCAGCCTGGAACTTCTCACTATTACAAGTTGGCAAGGCTACAAACGCAGCACAAGATGGAATATTTTCCGTGAGCCACCAACATGGGGCAAACACAGACACTTAATTAAATCCAGCATCGATGAATCTATATTAATATTTGGAAATTTTTCCAGAGAGAAACATTCGCCTTGAATACAATATTTCAAATGAAAATCAAATTTCAAATTATTTTTGCTTAAAAGGCGCAAAGACCAACTTAGTGAAAAATATTCCATGCCGGGAATCGAACCCGGGTCATCAGTATAGCGCACTGATGTTCTACCGCTAAACCACATGGAACGATACCCAGCCTGGAACTTCTCACTATTACAAGTTGGCAAGGCTACAAACGCAGCACAAGATGGAATATTTTCCGTGAGCCACCAACATGGGGCAAACACAGACACTTAATTAAATCCAGCATCGATGAATCTATATTAATATTTGGAAATTTTTCCAGAGAGAAACATTCGCCTTGAATACAATATTTCAAATGAAAATCAAATTTCAAATTATTTTTGCTTAAAAGGCGCAAAGACCAACTTAGTGAAAAATATTCCATGCCGGGAATCGAACCCGGGTCATCAGTATAGCGCACTGACGTTCTACCGCTAAACCACATGGAACGATACCCAGCCTGGAACTTCTCACTATTACAAGTTGGCAAGGCTACAAACGCAGCACAAGATGGAATATTTTCCGTGAGCCACCAACATGGGGCAAACACAGACACTTAATTAAATCCAGCATCGATGAATCTATATTAATATTTGGAAATTTTTCCAGAGAGAAACATTCGCCTTGAATACAATATTTCAAATGAAAATCAAATTTCAAATTATTTTTGCTTAAAAGGCGCAAAGACCAACTTAGTGAAAAATATTCCATGCCGGGAATCGAACCCGGGTCATCAGTATAGCGCACTGACGTTCTACCGCTAAACCACATGGAACGATACCCAGCCTGGAACTTCTCACTATTACAAGTTGGCAAGGCTACAAACGCAGCACAAGATGGAATATTTTCCGTGACCCACCAACATGGGGCAAACACAGACACTTAATTAAATCCAGCATCGATGAATCTATATTAATATTTGGAAATTTTTCCAGAGAGAAACATTCGCCTTGAATACAATATTTCAAATGAAAATCAAATTTCAAATTATTTTTGCTTAAAAGGCGCAAAGACCAACTTAGTGAAAAATATTCCATGCCGGGAATCGAACCCGGGTCATCAGTATAGCGCACTGACGTTCTACCGCTAAACCACATGGAACGATACCCAGCCTGGAACTTCTCACTATTACAAGTTGGCAAGGCTACAAACGCAGATTCATCGATGCTGGATTTAATTAAGTGTCTGTGTTTGCCCCATGTTGGTGGATCACGGAAAATATTCCATCTTGTGCTGCGTTTGTAGCCTTGCCAACTTGTAATAGTGAGAAGTTCCAGGCTGAGTATCGTTCCATGTGGTTTAGCGATAGAACGTCAGTGCGCTATACTGATGACCCGGGTTCGATTCCCGGCATGGAATATTTTTCACTAAGTTGGTCTTTGCGCCTTTTAAGCAAAAATAATTTGAAATTTGATTTTTCATTTGAAATAGTTCCATGTCATCCTTATAAATTCTAATTCTCCCTACTAAAGAGTTCTAGAGTCTCCTACTAGAATTCAGGAGCGTTTTCCTATATTCTCGTGGTCAAACTTATTAAAAAATCTCTGAAAATAGATGCGAACATAAGAGGTTAGGTTTAGTAACTATAATTCTAGTTTATGAAACCATCCCAGAAACCAAACGATAATTTCTCTCTACTGAAACTATTCATTATCGTTTCGTCACCTAAAAAACAAGAGACTAGAAATTCTAGAACATTTCGGATATTCAGCTTTGTTGTTTACCCTATTCGCATAGCTCGGAAATCTATATTTCTAGTTGTGGGATTCAGAAAATGACTACCTATTCATTCTAGGTGAAAGAGGTATTTTTTTTTTCTCAGTGTAGATGTCCAAAATGTACCAATTTTAGACATAATTCAGATTTGATTGATTTTTCTCCTGTATGAATAAGGATGTTATCAAATTTACATGGCGATTAGGAGATGTTTAATCAAGTTCTGTTAATGTGAAAATGCATTTGACATCTAGGCCATATATAAGATTTCTCTCCAGCACGTGTTAACAGAGACCGAATTACAAGTTTGGGCACCCTGGACACAGATACTTACGGGGGCCCCCTTGCACCGAAATTTGCAGAGGGATTGAGTGAAAATAAATAAATTTAATTTAAAAAATCAAAAAACCCGACTGCGTAAAAAGCGAACTAATTAATTATTTCTCATCAATGTGAAACTATTTTTTATATTACTTACCTATTTTTTTTATTTACTTGTATTGATAACTTTTAAGTTGCGTTTAATTGTTAGTTCCTATCTATAAACACTGTTTTGATGATGCCTATAGATGTCTATGATGGTTAGAGTTGCAGTAAAGCTAGAGATCCTACCTACACAGCTTCCAGGTTGTGTAATTTTTAAACGGAGCTTCTGACTGTAATGATGTCAATGAAACATCGTCTTCATTTGGAAAGACCTATCCAATGATATGTCACTCAATAGCGTGCGTAAATATTTTTTTCGTCTCTACCGCCATTTTGTATTTTACGGCTGCCATTTCAAATTTATAAAAATCAAAACCTAGCCTATAACCGTCGGACGGTTAAGACGAATTGATAGAGACCTCATTCATTAAAATCCATCCAGCCGTTGGGATGTTTCGAGGGTATAAAGAAATCCACATACCCAGATACGTGTGAAACACATAACCCTTCTTGGCAGCCGGGTAAAAAAGGTACTTACTAAAATAACTATTATTGGCTTTAATAATTATTTTAAAATATCCATTAAAAAGATTATATATGATAATCATAAATTTACTTTTAAATAATTATTTCATAATTATGAAATTTAAATGAGCAGACGTTTTATAATAAATTGTGTGGTGTTGATTATCTTTCCCATTACAAGTCTATATATCTGGAATGATAAAGTATGCAACAACAAATAATAAATTTTCGTCAATACCAAACTACAATTATTTAAAATATTAGGGAGCTCTACTGCCTGCAAACTACGCTCATCAACCACCAAATAATCTGATAAGAACAGGAAAAGAATTAAATAAGAATTAAAAATACAATATATTTTTAAAGTGATAAAGATAAAAGAAAATATTTACTATAAGGTCAGGGGGGGGGGGGGGTAATCAGGCTTGGAAAAAAAACGGATTTTTTTGTAAAAAACAAAAAAAAACGGTTTATTTGGTTTAAACCAGGTTTTTTTGGTTTAAACCGGGTTTTTTCAAATATATTTTCCTATTGCATACAGATGCATATCTGTTGATAAAATAAACATTTTTGAATATTATATAAGTAATATAACTTTTGAAAATATTTAAATTAAATAATTACAATCAATTATATAGAAAATTGAAATCATTTCTAATTTAAACATTATTAGTAACAGCTATGTCTTATGTTCAAAGTAAACTGCTCTACACAGTGAAACATTGGCAACTTGAAATTCGTATGAAGAATCCTTTGATTAGTAATATAATAATCAATCAATAAACATTTGATGCAGTTTCATGAATATAATATATTATTCTGTAGTTGTTATTATTATTATTATTTTAATATCCAAATACTTCTGGTTATTTTGTTTTCTGAATGATAACTCCAAGTGTCCAAGTGAACATTTTTGGCCATTAGATTCAGCAAGTAACAGAAAAGATTGGTTGGTATTATTGAAATGACTAGCACTCAATTTTTGCAAGCTGTGTTATTCAATTTGATATCTTAAGTTACTCTTTTAAATTCTTTAAGGATACTCTTCCCCAATCTCGATCCAGAAAATGTTCTTTTACAACTTAACCAAAATCTTAAGGATCATTGTATTTTGTTATTAACTGCTGTAAATAATCTGCATTTTTTAAATGAAAATATTTTATGCTAAATATTGAATATTATTTATCTATTTTATCTTTTCTAATTTCACATGTTTTAAGAAATATCTTTAGGGTACCAGGTGTGTTCATCAGCACATGCTAATTTTCATTCTACATGCATAGAAACATGATCTAGTCTCATTATGCCTCATGTTGACTGCTGAGATGAAGTGTTAAGTAGAAATTATTTCTATCAATAATTTAAAACAATTAAATTACAAAAAAGAGAAAATATTAGATTTTCTAAAAAAACCAAATGGTTTTTTTGACAAAAAAACCAATTGGTTTAAACCGTGGTTTAAACCATGGTTAAAACCATTTGGTTTAAACCGTGGATTATGACCGCCGTCATATTGGAGAAAACTGTGTAAGGTAAAATTTTGTTTCAAGTTTAGATATTAAGCTCATAATATATATTTCATCTTAGATATTCTTTATTACTAGTCTGAAGCCTTTTTGAGATTCGAATAGCAATTTGAAACTAAGTCTATAAAATTTTTGATAAACGGATTTGTCACTTCGGAGTTCAAAGTGGTCACAATTTACCCCAAACAAATGTTTATTGGGAAGTATAAAGAGAAAGTATAGTGGTCATAATTTCCTACAAGTGGTCTTAATTACCCCAAACTTATGTGATTGTGAGTTTTTGGTGGGTTAATTATAACCACCCTTATAACTAAAAAAAAAAAAAAAAAACAGCTATGAGAATTAAAACTTTTAAAGGGTGTTAAAGGATCAAAGATACTTCCTATGTACTAAAAACACCACTTTTCCAAATAGAAATAAGCAAAAAAAATAAATAATAATAATAATAATAATAATAACACTGTTGAAAATGTAAAAAGTGGTCATAATTACCCCTCCTGACTATAATAAAATAATTATAAATGGATAATACAATAGGAACACAATAGAATGTAGAATTAAATGTAAATTCCATTAGATATTAAAACTACATTAGGTTTTAGACAATAATTGAAAAACATTCAGCAGCATTTAGGGGCCCCTAAAAATCAGGCTCCCTGGGCTCGAATGCCCTGCCGTAAATCAGAAACTGCGTGTTAAAGCATGTCTTAATTGTACAAATGATTTTGTGTAAATTTCACATTTATACGATTATTCTGCCATATGGATTAAAAAATGCTGCTTCATATTATATTTCTATAAACATATTTGTTTACATTCAAGGCAAACAAATGGTTTTTCTCCAAGAATGTACTAAAAGATGTGTTTTTAGATTTGCTACCTGTCGAAATGATTTTGAACACTGTTCACATTTATAAGGTTTCTGACCAGAGTGGATAAGGAGATGCTGGTTCATATCTGATTTCTGTGAAAATGCTTTTTGACATTCAGGACAAACAAAAGGTTTCTCTTCAGTATGTGATAGACGATGTTCTTTTAAGTTTGATAATTGATTAAATGATTTTTGACATTCGGGACAAACATATGATTTTTCTCCAGTATGTGATAAAAGGTGCTCTTCAAGATCTCTTGCCTGCAGGAAAGATTTAGAACATATTTCACATTTACAAGCTTTCTCCAATGTATGTATAAGTAGATGCCTTTTCAAACTCCGCTTCGCTGCAAATCCTTTTTGACATACAGGACAAATATGAGATTTCTCTCCAGTATGTGTAAAAATATGTTCTTTTAGACGTCCTAACTGTGTAAACGATTTTGTGCAAAATTCACATTTATGAGGTTTCTCTTCAGTATGGACAAAAACATGCCCGTTTAAATTACATTTCTGTGAAAATGCTTTTGAACACACAGGACAAACATGCGGTTTCTCTCCGGTATGCATTAAAAGATGCTTTTTTAAACTTGAGCCATCTCCAAATGATTTTATACACACTTCACATTTGTAAGGTTTTTCTCCTGTATGGATAAGAAAATGTTTCTTTAAAGTATTTGGGTCATTCTCAGATAAAGGGAAATTTTATGTCCTTGATCAAAAGAAGAAAATTTAATGAGTCTAATATGAATGTTTTAATTTTATTTTAAAAAATAGATAAAGAACTACATTGTGCAACAGTTTAAACATGGAAAACATAATAATTTGAATATTAAAAAAAAAATAAAAAGTTACAAATGTCATTACCATGGCATGTCCCTAACTTCAAATTTAATAATTCAAAATTATATTTTGAAGTGTTGGAAAGTTTTTGAGCAAAAACAACAACAGTATAATAAACTTTTATCTCTCTACTTATAATGTTATTAGTATTTTAACTTCAAAACATTTTTTTCACTTAATTTTATTTAATTAAACTTTGTCCCTGGAGTTAATGGTCATTACCATGGTGCATAGTGTTTTCTTTCATAGCTCATCACTAGAGGGCACCAAAATATTTTTTTAGGTGCTGTATTGTAGGGTAGCACATGTTCTTACAAGCAGTGGTGTCTAACTTTTTTGAAATAGGTATGCACTGTTTCATTTTGATACTTTTATTCAAAAACTGAGAACAATGTGTTTTTAATGTGTCATTACCATGTTTCATTTTACTAAAATATAATAATAACAGTTATTAACTGTATTAATTGAATTATAATGTACTCTAGGACTATTTTGAAAGTAAATAAACTGTAAGGCTTTAATTGCTATAATTTAGCCTAAAATGAGGTTAAACATTAAAAATGTCATTACCATGGTAATCATTACCATGTCTTTTTGAAAACATGGTAATGACCAGCAAGCCATGGAAATGACAAATTTCAAGATTTTTTTTTTTTCTAATATTAGTTCACAAAAAATATCATCAGTAACCTAAATTTGAGTTAATATAAAGATTTTCACTTACTGACTTATTGTTTAAAAAATAATTAAATCTGATTTTACAAAAAAAAATCATTTATTTTTTAGAACAAACATGATTTTCCTTTTACATTATTTATGTTTATATTTATTTCATGAAAGATAATAACAAGTGGGTTAATGATTAAAAGCAAATTTCTTAATTTTTAATGTACTTATATTTTATGAAATTGAATTATAAAGTAATTAGTTTGATTTTCCAATTATTAATTTGGGTTTCTCTTTGTTATATGACCTCAATACTAGTTGATTCAAACCATAAGCGGTCACCATTATGGAATTGTTAATTAATATTGTGGCAATATAATAAACAGGTGTGAAGTAAATTTCAATTAAAATAATAAAACTTTGTAAAAAATCACCATAAAATAAAAACAATACATAGGACGCGTTTCGAGCTAAAAAATATAACAGCTCGTCATCAGCTACAGTAAACACGTGTCCGTAAGGGGACAAGGTAAAAAAAAAAAAAACTTATTACGTTATTGATATTTTTGATCAAGAAGTTACAGTAAACTTTATGGCTCATGCTGGAAAGAAAAGCGTTCACCATTTTAAATGTCCTATTAAGAAAGATTGCTTGAAGATACCTGTAACTAATATTGTTTCAAAATTTTCACCACCATATCCAATTCCTGCCATTTTGCTTTTGCTTAAAGTGTTGAAATTGATAATACACTTGAACCCCGCTAATTGGGATCTCCGGATAATCCGGATCGGTCTGGTCGATTTTTTTTTCAAGTTTGAGATGCGATCGGCAAATTTCCATAACATTCATTTATTTCATCTACGTATTCTGAATAAGTCTTTTCTGAAATCTTTAAAAGAATATCTTAAGCATTCTTATTTAAACTCTTTGATGTTATCCTTCAAAGAAACAACAATGTTTCACTTTAAGTTTGGCAATTTTATGGTTCCGGGTGTTACAAAACATTTAAAATCGTGCAACTTACCCATCAAAGCTGTCCTCCTAATTGATAATGCTCCGACACACCTCGAAGAATGTCAACTGACAAAAGGAAACATAATGGTAACGTTTTTACCACATAATGTGACAGCGCTGGTACAGCCAATGGATCAAGGGGTTCTTCAGAACATTAAGAAAGTTTATAAACGACAAATGCTGAATGAACTTTTAGAAGATGATGGAAAACAGAGTGGTAGAGATTCTCAAATTAATCAATATCAAGAAAGTAATCTATATGATTGCTGAATCTTGGGATCAGGGTGCTGAGAGTACTCTCTGAAAGTCATGGAAGAATTTATGGCCTGCAAATTGTGATTTCTCGAATAATAAGCTTGAAACAGAAGGAGGAATAATCGAGAATGAAAGAGAAATTACACCTGAAGATTTTGTAAGCATCTTGAAAAAAAAATTGATGGCTGCTCAGATGTTAATATCAGCGACATTAGCAATTGGTTAGAAGCCGAAAATAATGAAGGTTATGTCTCATTTATTATAGATAATGAAATAATCGCTTTGTGCACAACTGAAGAAAATGAAAATGACACAGACGAAAACACCATTATCAATGATGATGAACCAAAAGTTATTAGCCATAATGAAGCAACGTCTGATTTAGAACAATTAATGGTTTCTTTTGAATGTCAGGTGGAGGCTACACCCAACAAACTACTTATGCTCAAGTGGATGCGTGACCGTGCGGCCCGCAAAAGGTATAAAAAACTGGCACAGCAGCAGATTACAAACTTTATAATTACAAAGTAAACATTTTTTACCATCTGTCAATATTCAATATGTTTAACAGAGGGTGATTTTCTGTGTATGTTTTATTTTGTTTCATTTTTTCTCATTCTCCGGATAATACATATTTTTGAAAATCCGGATTGAGCCTGGTCCCAATTAATCCGTATTGTCGGCGTTTTACTGTATGTTACAAAATGAATAATACAAAAACTATGAATTTTTAAAACATTGTAGATTTTCCTAATGTATCATATAATTTAATAAATTACTTAAAATGAAATTTAATGTGTATGATCATTTTACATGTCATTACCATTGTTCTGATTGTCATTACCATGTTCTTACTTGTCATTACCATGTTCACACCTGTCATTACCATGCCACAGTAGAAAACAAATTAATTAATTAAGGACATAAATAAGGCCAACGATTTCTGCTGATATTTTTCTCATAATGTCAGACATGCAAACATCCCATTAGCACAAAAAAATAGAGGATTAAAAACAAAAAAAAATTTTTTTTTTTCAAAGGTAAAATTTCCCTTTATCTGAGAATGACCCATTTCTCGTTGAAAAGGCTCTTTGACATTCCTCACAAATAAATGGTTTCTCTCCAGTGTGACTTAGAAGATGAACTTTTAGATTTGTTAACTGTGCAAATGATTTTGGACACGTTTCACATTTATACGGTTTCTTTCCTGTATGGATAAGGAGATGTTGTTTCAACTCTGATTTTCGAGGAAATGCTTTTTGACAGTCAGGACATGCATGTCCTTTCTTTCCAGTATGGTTAAAAAAATGCCGTTGCAAACTTCTTTTCAATTTATAAGTTTTTTCACATAAGTGGCATTTGTATTTAATTTTCCTGTTATCTATTTGACCTAGCTGGTTATCCTCTGCTTTCTTTTCAGACTTGATTAGAAGATTACTATTTAAATTATCTGCCTCTGTGAAACTTTCCTTACATACATTATGTACATATGGCTGTTCTTCGGAATAATCTTGAACTTGAATTAAATTTCCTTCGTTTTTTAACGTTTTCTGGCACATATCAATAGTGTATCTATTTTCTACGGTATTGTTAGTTTTCGACATTAATTCCATACTCTTTTACATGAATTTTTACATAAATATTGTCGTCTTCTTTCTGTGAATATTTAGAAAGACGCTTCAAATTCGTGTGACTTTTCATTTGAATTTATATGAAGATGTGTCTTCAAATTACAATAGTATAGGTGTACTTTATGGCATACTTTTTGTAATCTATATTTGTAATGCAATATGTGTTGCTATTTACAGTGTCCGATTGATAGAAAACGTTTCTTTGTTGAATACTATCCTTTTTTGCGAATCCTTTGCATTTACATGACTTCTCTGCAATAAGTCAGCTTAAGTTTTTTTTTAGACAATTTTAAGAGTAAAAGTTTTAAGATTATTTAGTATAACTTTAGAGATTAACTTACAATCTTGTAGTAGAAAATTACTTTTTCATACGAGACTTTATACATATACGTTTTTTGTTTCATACGAATGCAAAACGATTAATATGCTGATCCGATGGACACATTATTTATCTCTATAATGTATTAATTCATTAATGATTTACTATATATTTTTAAATATGATATTGTAACTATTGGTATCAATGTTGTTTCATATAACAGAATTTCACTACAGAAAATGTATACATATTTTTTAATTGAATGAAGGAAATTCTATTGGCTTAAGTCATATTTAGAGAAAGTATTTTCGATTTAGAGTAACGACATATATGTATCTGCAATTATAATTCTTTGCCGTTGTTGAAAACTTTATTTTCTTTTTACTTTCTTCTATCTTTACAAGAAGAAAGTATTGGATTCATGAAAATTTTCGAATTCCGGTTTTCGACGGATTTACACGTTTTAGGGGTCAGAGATTCCAAAAAACATGTTTTTACAAAATGTCTGTCTGTGACTCTGTGAGTCTGTCTGTCTGTGTGTATGTGACACAAATTTTGTGGGCGCTCTATCTCAAGAACTAATGCACGGAATTTAATAAAAATTGATATTCAGTTAGTGCCTAATACAAATTAATGCTGATTAGTTTTTGGTGTAAATCGCTCAACAGGTGGCGCTGCAATGCTGCATTTTTCACGATTTTTGCAATAGCTCTATCTCAAGAACTAATGCACGAATTTTGATCAAACTTCATATTTAGTTAGTCCTTGATATGAATTGATGATGATTATGTTTTGGTGTAAATCGCCCAACAGGTGGCGCTGTTATGATGAATTTTGCACGATTTACACGATTTCCCCAATAGCTCTATCTTAAGAACTAACGCACGGATTTTCATCAAACTTCAGATTAAGTTAGTCCTTGATATGACTTGCTACTGATTAGGTGTTGGTGTAAATCTCCCAACAGGTGGCGCTTCTCTGCTGCCTCTTCCACGATTGCCTCAATAGCTCTATCAATAGAACTAATGGACCAATTTTCATCTATCTTCAGATTTAGTTGTATGTTGACACAAGTTGTTGTTAATTAGGTTTTGGTGTTAATCACCCAATAGGTGGCGCTGCTATGCAGAAATTTTCACGATTTTCGCTATTGCTCTATCTCAAAAACTAATGTACGGATTTTCTCCAAATTTCAGATTCAGTCAGACGTTGACATAAATTGTTGCTGATTAGGATTTGGTATAAATCACCCAATAGGTGGCGCTGCTAGGCAGCATTTTGCTGAATTTAGACGATTTCAGCGATAGTCATATCTCAAGAACTAATGCACGGAATTTCATATCGTTAGAATCCTCATGAGATGCATAGATTGCCATTTAATTTTGGCAGTGTGATAGCGAATTTTGAAGTATTAACATGTATGAGATAGAAGAAAGTTTTGGGATTGGTACATCCGACTAGTTAAATATGATATTGTAACTATTGGTATCAATGTTGTTTCATATAACAGAATTTCACTACAGAAAATGTATACATATTTTTTAATTGAATGAAGGAAATTCTATTGGCTTAAGTCATATTTAGAGAAAGTATTTTCGATTTAGAGTAACGACATATATGTATCTGTAATTATAATTCCTTGCCGTTGTTGAAAACTTTATTTTCTTTTTTAATATTACATTATATTTCAAATTTTAAGTGATTTCAATAATGTCTGATTAGTGCAAATATAAGTACTATATTTATTTTCTTAATACGACTCTAATATTTTGAAGTCTCCTTACACATAAAAACCATTTCAAAACCAACATTTATTTAATTATCAAGTATAGGCGTGAACCAATGTTAAAAAAATTCTTTTTTCGTAGAATTTTATTGAATATTTTTTTCGGAAAATTTTCCGTTTAGGTTTTTATTCGGCATCTATTTTATAAAAATTTTAAATAATAACATGATGGTATGGATCAGAAATTGTAGGATGCAATATGGAATACTACTTCAGTTAGAACAATTCCGTGGTAGACAAACAGATCACCTTTTCAAACACATTTTTCAACTTGCTTTTATTGTTATATCCAGAAATCTTTGTAAAGGTAGCATTGAAAGCCTGGAACAAAATGAAAACGATTTAAAAAAAAGTTATAATAATATGTAATAGCGCATAATATATGTTATATAATTCATAAATTATAAAATAGTTAAATCCGAAAAGCGCGTTTCTTCATATATATAGATAATAATGCATTTCAAAACAATATAACTTAATAAAAATCTTTATAAACACTGCAAAAAACATTCTATTTTTCTCTACACTGTTAAAAGTTTTGCAGCATTCCAGCAGGTCAATCGACCGTTTTTTGAAAAAAACGGTTTCATAACCATAATTTAACTATATTCTCACCATAAAATGGCCAATAATATGGTCAGAATAGTGTTAAAATTACGGTTGTGTAACCGTTTTCGGAAAAAACGATCAAATGACCTGCCAGAATGCTACAAATTTTTAACAGTGTATTATTACATCAATTCGACTGCATGTCGTCGAATTTCCATATTTTCTTTTCAAATATGTTTAAATAGTTTTCATTTCCATTCGAAAAATTACTTTTGTCATACATTCGAACTCGGCTATAACAAGAACAATGGAACTATAATAGGCCGGGAGCCGGCAGCATCAGACAATCACCTCATCGAGTTCACGGATGAAATTCTAGGATTAACTAAATCTTGATTCGCATGTTAAAATGCAATCGGTCTGTCAAGTCATATCTTCGTGGAAAACACCTGAAAACCTGATTTCAGCGGCTGACTCGTAAGCTTACCATTGTATTTTCCTGTTCCCAGTCCTCCATGTTTTCATACCCTTTGGTGCAGGAAAACACAATGGTAAACCTACGAGTCAGCCGCTAAAATCGGGTTTTCAGGTGTTTTCCACCAAGATATGACTTGGCAGACCGACTGCGTTTTAATATGCTAATCAAGGTTTATCTAATCCTAGAATTTCATCCGTGAACTCGATGAGGTGATTTTCTGTGTTGCCGGTTCCCGGTCTATAAGATTTGCTTGTTTTAATACAGTTTTCTCAATATCCATATTTAACATCTTGTATTATGAAGTCAGTGATGGAACAGTGTGTAGCACCAAAGACTCACACTCAATTGACAACAATAAATTTCAATAGTATCCTTCGTCTACCTTCAGGATAGCATTTTTGAGACTTTTAAAGGAAAAGAATATAAAAATTTAGTGGTGACAATCGCCCAACTGCTGCGCCACTGTTCCATCACTGTGAAGTGCATAAAAATAAATGGAGTATGTTCGGGTATTATAAAATAGTCGGGCAATATGGAATACTTCTATATCTGTTCCATATGGTGCTGCAGCCAAACGTAAAACTGCCAAACGACTTCCTAATACTCATGTAATGCACTGTGGTGAGTCCTGTTTGGATACCTGTTGTTGAAGTGACGCGGTGAAGTCAAATCTTATTCTCAATTGTTGCAGTTTTTTGTTGGTAACTTTATAAAATTCTTATTAATAAGACTTCTTGGTCAGTGATGTTAACCAAGTTTATTATTAAGTTGGACAGTTGTATTTATTACTGTGTTAATCAGTTTACTTCTATACTGATTTTTTAAGGATTAAAGAGGCAGAGCCTGATTACCGCACAAGCCAACTAGGCCGTGGCCCACTGCTGACGGGGACCTTAAAATGAGTAAAATAATTTTAAAACGAATTCTTAAAAATGCGGCGAAAATGCTGTCGAAAATTCGGCTGGACCGAAACTATCTGTATTCCAAAATCTCGTTTCTGCCTTCAGAATGTTTCAACATTACTAATTAATTTGACCTATGTCGGCTCAAATGAGACTCTGTTTATTTATTGCTATGAACTTCACTGTTTATGATTATTAGTCATAACTGACTTAAGACTTGAGTGCAAATGATAAAGAACGCAATGCATATACTATCACTAAACTTTGAAGATGTTTTTCACGAGCTCATTAAAAGTTGCAGACTTAACAGTAAAAGAAAATTTTTAGTTTAAAACTGCAGAAGTGTTTTGAATGCTGTTTGAGAAAGTTCTATCATCCTGTGTCGTTGATGAATTATCTACTTTTTATTTTATATGAAAATAAAAAGGTTTGGTCAGAGCCAAAAAGAGCCAATTTCGGCCCCGGAGATAAAAATTCTCTAAACAGGGGCACTGTTTGTATTTCTATACACGTATAATTAATCAATAATCATGTATGTATATTTATGTATCAACAGCTAAAAAAAAATTTTCTTTGGACATTTCGTTTTCGGCCGAAAATAGGAAGACTATCGAAATTCAGTTACGGTTTTAAAAACTTGTTTCGGTTGATCTTTAATTTTGATTTTTGGGGCATTGGGCCCCAGACACCCTTAATCGAGCTCTGTGAAGAGGTAATATTTTTTCAAGATGACGTGTCGGGTAATATGAAATACACTCTAGACCAGGATCGGCGAACCTTTTTACGTGTTCCTAAACATAATTTACGTGTATTTTCATAAACAATATCTATCAACAATGTAACGTGCCAAACTTTAACGTAAAAAAATTTTGCAGCGTACAATTTTTGTAGAAAGACAAGGTAAAAAAATCAATTGATGTATGCATTAATAATTAATAATTAAAAAATATTAAAAATCAAAATGTGATTTCTCTGTATATTGGAATAAGCTGTTAAACTAATGAAATTTTAATTCTTAAATGTAATTTATTTATGTGGTACGTACTGTAATAAGGAAATAAAAATACGAATTTTAATTTTAGTAATTTTTGACATTATTATTAATGCAACATCTGGTTATAATTATGAAGTTGCATTAAACAATGTATCAGTAATTTATTGATGAGATTTTTGCTGATGTTCAATTGAATGTTCGTTGGAGATTTTTTATACCTCATTCATATTTTGATAGTTTTATAAATATGCATAGAAATTAGAAATTGCATGCAATGCCGCTTTATTACAGTGACTGTCTAACAAAATTCATTTGAAAAATGCAACTTTATAAATCCATATAGAAAGGCAAAATACATGTTGAAAACTCTGCATAACATCACAGGAAAAGAAAATTGTTTTGATGCGTTAATTCATGCAACAATATTTGCAATTTTTGTGATAGTCTGAAAGTATGAAACAAAATTTTATTAATTATTAATAGAAATTTAAAAAAAATGAATGTTATATGATTATAAAATTTATAGATAAAAAATAATATTATATGTATAATGATTATTAAATTTACTTTTTCGCGTGCCAGAAAAATTGTCTTACGTGCCAACTGTGGCACGCGTGCCATAGGTTCGCCAAGCCTGCTCTAGACAACTGTTTCAAGATGAGTCTAGTGAAGATGAACAATCATTCGATTCAGACGTATAATCTGAGACGAGATTTTTACTAGGTTGTACACTAGAGGAGGAAGATGCATTGTGCTTGTTTTGAAATGGGAAATATTCAGATTAGGGGAGAGTAGAAGGAAAAAGCCGGTTCTACCCCAGCAGGAGCTAAGAGCTGAGGAGCGAGGAGCAAGGATGAGTGACAGGTGGGAGGAGTCGAGTGATTGACAGGTTAGGGGAGATAAGAAAGTGATAGACAGGTGGGCGGAGTCGAGACAGACTGGCGCCAGCGCGTCATGCTATAGTAGAGGGGTTAAAACAAAGAAGAGAGAATGAAAAGTGTACTGTAAGAGAGGGGTTAGAACAAAGGATAATGAATGAAAGTGTACTGTAAGAGAGGAATTAAACAAAGGAAAATGTTAATGAGGATGATTAATGAAGGAAAGTATGTTGTAAGAGGAAGGTAGAACAAAGAAAAGATAATGATTAGGAAGGATTAGAAAAGATCGCATGCAATTAAAAAATACTTACCACGGAGCAGCGTCGAGACACGTCCTACCTGTATGACATCCACCGGGCTAATGAACGAATGCTTGCTCGGAAACCGGTTTCATCTAGATAAGGAGCTTGCTTCTGATTGGACGAGAGACGAACCTAGGGGCAGCACCATCGATTCCGGCGACACCAGCGCCCTCTCTTGAGAGGATGATTCACTTACCTGCGATGTCGTCATCCTATTTGAATAGATTAAAAGAAGTGTTTTCTAAGAGTTGAATCATTCTTCATTATGCCTTTGAGCGAGGAAGTCATTAGTGTCGTCTGTTTGTATAGTATAATGTGTGTTATTTTTCTTTAATTTATATTTTAACTGGAAGTGATAAGTTTGCATTTGATTTTATTTTAAAATTAAATGATACAGGAAATTTATCTTTTTCTACCTAAGCATGTTTTCTAAGACTTCACATTCTTGTTGTCATGGAGGAATCATACAAGAACCCAGCTGCAGTAGGAAGTTTTGGCGGTGTCGATGCACTCTATCGTGCTGTTCAAGGCAAAGTATCCAAGAAAACCATTCAAAAATGGTTAAGTGGGGTCGACTCGTACACGCTTCACAAACCAGTTCGAAGAAAGTTTTCAACGAATCGCGTGATTGTGTATTCGATCGATCAACAATGACAGACTGATTTGGTGGATCTTAACAGCCTACAAAAACATAATCAAGGTTTTCGATATATTTTAACCTGCATAGATATTTTATCAAAATATGCATGGGCGATTCCACTGAAAACGAAACGAGGGATGGAAATTGTGAAAGCCTTCGAAACTATATTTTCAACGCGAAAACCCAAGTCTTTGCAATCGGATGCTGGAAAAGAGTACAAGAACAAACATTTTCAGAAATATTTAAAGCAACAAGGAGTTCGATTTTTCACGACGAATAACAATACGAAAGTTTCAGTGGTCGAACGTTTTAACAGAACTTTAAAAACCAAAATGTGGAAATATTTCACTCATAAGCATACTTATAAGTATATTGATGTGTTAGACTCCCTCATGCAGAATTATAACCACACACACCATTCGAGTATCAAGAGAGCTCCTGCTGACGTTACACCTGAGAACGAAAGCAATGTTTGGTTGACTCTTTTTGGAGACTTACAAGATGTGAAAAGAAAACCCTGCGTGTTTCGAACAGGTGAAATCGTTCGCGTGTCGAAACAGAAATTAACCTTTGAAAAGGGATATGAAACCAATTGGACTGAAGAATTGTTTGTGGTGACTGAATGTGTTTCAAGAGATCCTCCCGTGTATCGAATTAAGGATTTGATGGACGAACCCATCCAAGGCACGTTTTATGCTCAAGAATTGCAAAGAGTACAACCGAAAGAAAATTTTGCTATTGAAAAGGTTTTAGAAAAACGAACACGAAAAGGTCATGTGGAATACAAAGTAAAATTTAAAGGATATCCTGTAAAATTTAATCAATGGATTCCTTCCTCAGATTTATTTTCACTATAAAACCTTTGTTTTCGTCTTTGAATCCTCATTTAGAAACATGTCGTTCTACGTGACGTTACCTTCTGACAGTTCATTGAATTATTTCCCAGAGAATAAAATTTCTCACTTTGTTACAAGACTGCCTTCTGCTTTAGATTTGAAAGGCGAGTGGGAAGTGGGTTTAACAGAACTCATTTATCCCCACATGTGGAATAATATAACGGAATATACTAATGGATATGAATATGTTTTAGGAGAGAATACCGAATGGACGAATGGAAGACCTAGACATGAAGCAGAATTTGAAATAGGTGCATTTGAAGTGAAAAAAGTTAGAATTCCACCGGGGTTTTACGAATCTCCTAACGATATTATTAAAGTAATCAACTATCAAAAATTCCATGATAAAATTTCGCTTAATTATAATAAAAATTCTAAAAAAGTACGAGTGACTTTAAAAAAAATGCACAAATCAACTTTGATTCAGGATTAGCAGAAAGTTTAGGATTTCCACCTGGTAATGTAGGAGAACCTTTTGTAGGTCATTCAATGTCTTTTGATAGTCCCTTCATAGCCGACCCTCATGCGGATTTTAAATCAATGTACATTTACAATGATCTTGTCGAACCTCAAATTGTAGGGGATACCGTTGCCCCGTTACTTCGAGTGATCCCCGTGAAAGGACAAGACGGTGAAATGATTCACGAAACGTTTGACAGACCGCATTACATTCCCATCACTCGAAAGAATTTTCAGACAATTGAAACAGTTATAAGGACGCACACAGGTCGATTAATGTCATTCGAGCGTGGGAAGTTGATCGTGAAACTTCATTTCCGTCAAAAGTATCTCTCATAATGATTGTACCTTATCAGTGTTGTGTAAAATCTTTTGAAGATTATTACACTCAGCAATCCGGTAACGGTTTAAATTACTATCATGGAACTACACTGCAGAAAGGATATGGATTCGGTGGACTGTTTCGTTCTTTGTTTCGAGCCGCGGTTCCTCTTTTCAAATCAGGAGCCAAAGCTGTCGGTAAGCAATTGTTATCGACAGGAGTAAATGTTTTGAACGATGTGACACGCGGTGAGAATGTCAAAGTGGCTGCCAAACGCAGGTTGAAAGAAGCATGCCAAACTTTAACAGATAAAGCCGCCACCAAGATGAAGACCATGATCGGTTCTGGACGACGCAATAAAAAGCGGAAGAAATCAAGCAAAGTCATCATTCGACGTAAAGCCAGGAAAGTGGAAGCACGTGATATTTTTGCTTAAAGATGTCTGGACTTATTCATAAAGATTCTATTGCCTGTGCTAAATCAGAACTGGATTTATTTTTAATTCCACCTACTCAAACAGCTATTGAAAAGGGATATTTTGTTGAATATCACCTCCTTGCGAATATTCATGACGGAGTACCTGTGGAGTTTAATGTTCCCGGAAATGGAGAAGATTACATCGATTTATCCTCATCCTATCTTTATGCTAAAGTGAAAATTACTCGATCCAACGGTTCAGCTTTAACCGACGTGGATCATGTAGCTCCAGTTAATTTATTTTTACAAGCCTTGTTTTCACAAATTGATGTCAGCTTGAATGAGAGAGCGATCTCTTCTTCAAACAACACCTATCCCTATCGTGCTTATATCGAAACATTACTGAATTATGGAGAAGATGCCAAGAAAAGTTTACTGGGATGTGAGTGTTTTTTCAAAGATGAGAAATTGGATACTGTGGACCCTACCACCGGTGAAAACCCCGGATTGAAAAAGCGTTACGAACTAACTAAAAATAGCAATTCATTGGATATGATTGGACCTTTACATTGTGACATTTTTCAACAAAACAGATTGTTATTAAACATGGTGGATTTGAAAATTAAACTGATTCGCAGCAAACCCAACTTTTGTTTAATGGCTGTAAAACCTTCAGAATCTACCACACCCGAACTCAATTACAAAGTGATTTTAGAACAAGCTTCTCTGTTTGTACGGAAAGTAAGAGTATCTACAGGGGTCTTGCTAGGACATGCAAAAGCCTTAGAAAAAAGCTCTGCTAAATATCCCATCGATCGTGTGTTGTGCAAGACTTATTCAATATCCAGCGGAAGTCGATCTTTTATGCAAGATAATGTGTTTTCGGGAACCATGCCGAAACGTGTTGTTATTGGATTGTTAGAAAATGCATCTATAAACGGACAATATAATTTGAACCCCTTCCACTTTCATCATCACAAAGTCAACTTTTAAAGTGTTTACATAGATGGTCAACCGGTTCCGAGTAAACCTCTCGAACTGAATTTCGAAGAAAACAGCTATATAACAGCTTATCATCGTTTGTTCACGGGATTTAATCACGATGCTGGTATTTATCTAACACGAGAAGAATTCGCTGATGGACATACCTTGTATGCATTCGATCTAACACCGGATCTCTGTGACGGACCCCATCTGAATTTACAACATCAAGGAAATTTACGAATCGAGTTAAATTTGCCGAAGATTTGAAGACAACACTTTCTGTGTTGGTATATGCAGAATTTGAGAACATTATAGAAATTTCGAAATCACGGCATGTTTTATGGGATTTTCCCAACTGAATGAATTCTTTACAAATCGACAAGATTTTATCACGTGATTCCAAGACCCGAAATTCTTTTTTGGGTGTGTTTGCAAGTGATCAACTACCGAGAAGAATTCAACAGTATCCTGCTTGTTTCATATGCAATGTTGACAAGTCATCGGAACCTGGAAGTCATTGGGTCGCCTTCTACTTGCTTTCACCTGATGAAGCGGAATTCTTCGATTCTTATGGAAACGCACCTGCCTTTTTTCGAGGACCTGTATCAAACTATGCAACTTATTTTTCACAAGTGACATTTAATCCACACATCTTGCAAAGTCCTGTCACGGCCGTTTGTGGTCAATATTGTATTTTTTATTTGTATTCTCGATGTCGAGAAAAAACTTTAAAAGATATTTTATCTCATTTTGTAATGAAAAATATCTCGAACGATCGAAAAATGTTTAATTTTGTCATGAAACGATTTCACGTGTCTGTGAATTTTTTTCAATAAATAGATATTTAAACTAAACTTTTTTAGTCTCTGTGTTTGTCTTTCCTGAAGAACGTCATGAATCACGAGCTTGTTGATTTTCCACGTTTTCAACACCCGTTTACTGCTACCTGTGCAGGACCGACACAAGTTGGGAAGAGTTGCTTTTTAAAAGAGTTTCTTTATTACAGAAGGGAAATGATTCACCCTCCACCTCAGAAAGTGATTTGGTTTTATGGTATTTATCAAGATCTGTTTAATGAAATCCCCGAAGTCACCTCCGTAGAAGGGTTTCCTTCTAATTTTAAAGAATATTTAGGAACGAGATTTTTAATTATTCTCGACGATCTCATGACTGAGCTTGAAAATGATAAGCGACTCACCTATCTATTTTCAAGGGGATATCATCACTTGAACATGAGTGTTAATTTTTTTAACACAAAATTTATTTCATCAAGGGAAAGAAATGAGAGATGTCTCTCTCAACTCACAATACTTGATTGTGTTTAAAAATCGACGTGATCAAAGTCAAATTATGCATTTGGCGCGACAAATATATCCTGGCAAAACAAAATTTTTCCGTGAAGTGTTTGATGATGCAACGAAAATACCTTTCTCATTCCTTCTCATTGATTTAAGGAACCAAACAGATGAAGGGATGCGATTGAGAACGCAGATTTTACCTAATCAAGTTCAGTACGTCTACCAGTTAAAATAAATAAACACGTCATTTAGTTTTTTGTTTAGTTTGAAAAATGACTTTGACATGTCAACAGCTGCGTGATTTGAAGCTCATCAAGACGTGTCCTAAAATATTACGTAAGCAGTTGTTTAAAAAATTACCTCTTCGTTCCGTAAAAGCCATCTGCGAGTGTAGTTTAAATGTTTTAAAAGGAAACATTCCACTTTCATCTCAACAGAAAAAGTCTTTAAGGAAATACAAGTCGACCCTTCGAAAAATTGGAACTAAAAAGGGTACTCTATCACAAAAGAAAAGACTTATCGTTCAGAACGGTGGATTTTTAAATATTTTAATCCCTGCTGCCTTAACTGTTTTAACAAGTTTGATCCATGGAACACGCTAGAAAATTTGCTTTGGTGCCAGAGGAAACTCTCTCCAAACATGTTCTTTCGAAAAAGCAAATGAATGAGTTTGATACAGCCATGTCGAACATTTTAAACAGCAACTTGCCAGATCATGAAAAAGTTGTACAGTATTATGAACTTTTAAAAAGAAAAATGGATTTGCAAGAGTTTAACACACCTCAACCCTCGAAACAACCTGAAGAAGAAACTGAGAAACCTATTTTGAAGAAAACATCACCTGAACCCAAACCTGAAGAAGATGAATCATCCTCTAAACCTGAAGAAGATGTCTCGTTTATTATGTCTTCGGTACCTCGTTCAATGCAGAGGCAAGCTCACATGCTGTTGGACTTTTTAAAGAAAAACTCGAGAAAATTCGAATGGGATAAAAATTTTCAAGTGTCTTTTGAAGGAAAAAGTATTCCCGATTCGAATGTAGCTGATTTATTTCATCTGCTTTTTTCTGTGAACAAGAAAACTCCTATTAAAGCACAGAAGGAATTGTTACAGACTTTGAAAGAAATGCATGTACCCGAGAACTTGATTAAAAATAGACATTTGTCGAGAATGAATCAAGAAAAAAGAAAACCTGATGTTAAAACATCTAATACTTTTGTCAAAGAATCAAGAAAGAAAAGAAAATCTGATGTACTCGTTTGGGAAAATTATTAAATAAATAATTCATTAAACTTTAAACAAAGTCTCATTATTTTTGTCTTTTAAACATAAAAATACTATTAACAAAAACTTAACGCTACTTACCACAGAGCATCGTCTTTACACGTCCGTTCCCATCCGCATCCACAGAACAAATGACACATGATTCAGCATAAAACCGGTTATGACGTCACGCCCGAAGTCGACGCGAGCGCCCTCTAATACTTGTCTGTGATTGGTTAAGAGAATCACATGACTTGTGAAAGGAGCAGATGTTAGAGGTGGGCGCCACTCTGTCTGCATTCCTTTCATTCCCCCCGTCCCCTGTCAATCATCTGGCGCCAGTCAGTCGCTACATGCTTCGACATGCTCGCTTCTTGCAGATGGTGGCGCCACTCTGTCTGCATTCCTGACATTCCACCACGCCTCCTGTCAATCAAATGGCGCCAGGTTGTCTACAGGTATTGCCGTACGATGTCATCATCCTCGTTTGCGATGGGGGAAGGCAGCACAGTCGATGACGTCACACCTACAAGCTCGCTTCTGATTGGTTGATAGCGGCCACGTGATCTCTTATCAGTAACCTTCATCTACGGGTGTAGACCCCGCACACATCATTCGTGTCTTGGATTTCGTAGGTGAAGGTCGTCTGTTTCGTAGCTCCCGTTTACAGGACATTTGGCTTTAAGCTCTGCGGCATCTATCCCTACTATTTTCGGCATCCTGTTGAGTAAAATCACCGTCGAAATACTTATACGTTTCACCTAGTGCGTTTTAGGTGCTCATAGTATTTTTGATTAATTGTGATACATGTTTATCACCTCCTTTTAAAAACAAGTGTCTGCCAATTAGCTAATTTGCTTTGCGACATCATTTTATTGCTAACCAGTAGAAACGATTAAAAGATATTTGAAGAAAATGTCTGTTGAAAAGGAATCCTCTTTTAAAAAAGGAAGTATGTTTTCATTATCTTTTTTATTGTTTCGTTGAATTAAGTATGTTTCTAACCAAACGATGCGAAAGATTCATACCGTTTTCTAAACATTCTTTCAATGATAAAATATTCATTTATTACCACCTGTTTCAAATATTTTAATTAATCTATCCTCGAATAAAAAATTGTGTTTAAAACCCTATTGGAATACACAAGTATTCTTTGAAAATTATAACTTTTAATGCTCAACACAAATTTTTGCACTAAAGAAAATATAAGGTTGTACTGTTAAAACCTTCACTATTTTCTGTAAGAGTTAAAACCTTTCACTATTTCTGTTTCAATCAAACCTTTTAAAAGAAAGTATTAAAATAGACTCATCGTGTACGTATTGAGTTTAAAACCTATTTTGAATACATAAGTATTCTTTGAAAATTATAACTTTTAATGTTCAACACATATTTTTACACTAAAGAAAATATAAGGTTGTACTGTTAAAACCTTCACTATTTTCAGTATGGGTTAAAACCTTTCACTATTTCTGTTTCAATCAAACCTTTTAAAAGAAAGTATTAAAAAAGACTCAAAGTACGTATTGAGTTTAAAACCTATTTTGAATACACAAGTATTCTTTGAATACACAAGTATTCTTTGAAAATTATAACTTTTAATGTTCAACACATATTTTTACACTAAAGAAAATATAAGGTTGTACTGTTAAAACCTTCACTATTTTCTATGTGGGTTAAACCTTTGAAACTATTCTTTAAAAGAAAGTATTAAAATAGTTAGTTTAAACTGTTTCATTTATTAAAAGAGTCTGTTAATAATAATAATAATGAAGCATGTTATGGTTTAAACATTCTTTTAATAATTAGATAAAATACAATTGTTAATAGATTATTTTGTTTAAACACCCTCCAATTTCTATTTCCCTTTTCTTTGCAATAATTTTAAACGTGAAAAGGAATTTCCACCTGTGAGAGGGAGATGGTTACCTGCATTTCACTAACAACGTTGTCTCCATCTTATCAACGCGATATTTCCCGAATCTGCAAAACGCGATATACATCTTCGATTTCACCAGTGAAGAAAATTTCTAAAAAGGGTGATGTCGTGATAACTGTTTCACTGCGTTGCAATATATGATGAAATAATAAGGTCTAGAACAGTGACGTTATTTTACTGAATTATTGTTGGTCGAATTTTCGACTAATCATAGAGCCACTTCATGATGTCACTTCTTAAACAAACAGTATAAATAAACAATTCTAAGGAAAAAAAAAACCTTACTCTGTTACATTTTTTAAGTGCTACTATTTATTGGAAACTGTTACTCATCTGTGATGGATAATTTTCAAAAAGTAAGTTTTTTTAAACACTATATCTATATTTCAAGATATTACTAAATTTCAAATGTTGTTTTACCTATTTTTCAAGTTATCTTTGCTATTTTTTTTCTTTTGTATTAAATTAAAGTAAATATATGTTTTTTTCTTTTACAATCAATTATTTATTAGTTTATTAAAGTTTGGAAAAATTAACGCATGCTATTTTTTCTTGTTATACGAAAGTAGTTAAAAAAATATATTACATGTTTTCTTTTTCGAAAATGACTAGAGATTATTTTCCGTTTACTGTTTAAGTATTTGTAAGTGTAATACAATTATTGAAAGTAGTTTACAAATTTACGTATGCTATTTTTCTTGCTATACGAATGTAGTTAAAAAATATATTGGATGTTTGCGTTTACTAAGAAATGAATAGATGTTATTTTCTGTATGTTATAAATTTAATAACGCGTAAAGATTTTTTTTTTACACGGAAATTTTATTTTAGTATTCAAAGTTTTTCTTATACAATAATTATTGAAAGTAGTTAAAATGAATTGGATGATTTCTTTTTTACGAAAAAAAAAAAAATATTTTCCGTTCACTGTTAAAGTATTTGTAAGTGTAGTATAGAAAAAAAAATGTTATTGCTTTTTCACTGTTAAATTAATTGTGTAGGCTAGTTAAAAAAATTTTAATTGAAAATGTATTTCATGTTTTCTTTTTCGAAAAAATGAATAGATGTTATTTTTGTTCACTGTTAGAGTATTTATAAGTGTAATACAATTACTGAAAGTAGTTAACAAATTTACGCATGCTATTTTTCTTGTTATACGAAAGTAGTTAAAAATATATTTGATGTTTTCGTTTACTAAGAAATCAATAGATGTTATTTTCTGTATGTTATAAATTAAATAACGCGTAAAGATATATATATATATATATTTTTTTTTTACACTTAAAATTTTATTTTAGTATTCAAAGTTTTTCTTATACAATAATTATTATTAGTGTAATGAAGTTAACAAATTTACGCATGCTATTTTCTTGTTATACAAAAGTAGTTAAAAAATATATTGGATGTTTTCGTTTACTTAGAAATGAATAGATGTTATTTTCTGTATGTTATAAATTAAATAACGCGTAAAGATTTTTTTTTCTTTTTTTTTTTTTTTTTTTTTTTTTACACGGAAATTTTATTTTAGTATTCAAAGTTTTTCTTATACAATAATTATTTATTAATGTAATGATGTTAACAAATTTACGTATGCTATTTTTTCTTGTTATACGAAAGTAGTTAAAAATATATTGGATGTTTGCGTTTACTAAGAAATGAATAGATGTTATTTTCTGTATGTTACAAATTAAATAACGCGTAAAGATTTTTTCTTTTCTTTTTTTTTTTTTTTACACGGAAATTTTATTTTAGTATTCAAAGTTTTTCTTATACAATAATTATTTATTAGTGTAATGAAGTTAACAAATTTACATATGCTTTTTTTTTCTTGTTACGTGAATGTAGTTAAAATATAATGTTTTTTTTGTTTTCGAAGAAATGTTATTTTTTTCTTTTCGTTACTAAACTAATTTATAAGTGTAGTCTAAAAAAAATGTTATTAAATTTTTTTTTTACTAAGAAATGAATAGATGTTATTTTTTCTTTTCGTTACTAAACTAATTTGTAAGTGTAGTCTAAAAAATGATATTAATATTTTTCTTTTTTATACTAAACTAATTTGTAAGTGTAGTCTAAAAAAAAATGTTATTTCTTTTTTTCACTGTTAAATTAATTTTGTAGACTATTCAAAAATTTTAATCGAAAATGCATGTTATTGAAAACATATAGTTTGTGAGATTTTTTCTAAAAAGATTAAACACTTATTAAAAGTATTCGATTACATGTTTAACAGTTTTTAAAACAATACACTAAGAATTATCCTATGTTTGATTGCAAATATTTTTCTCTTTTTTAGTTTGTGGAAGATCTCGGTTTAACAACGAATGTATGGGAGCGCATGACTGCAATTGATGAATTAACAGATCCAGGACCTTCTCAGCAAAGTTCTTCTAGGATGCAAGATCCTAGCAGCGAAGTTGATTCTTCATCAGTAAAGGTACACTTTGAAACATTCTTTATTATTTTGGGGGATTGTTTGATTTTAACACAAGAACTAATGTTAGTTAAACTTTTCAAAAATGATACATTATTTGAAATTAGGTTTTGAAGGATAATACTAGTTTAGGTGCAAAGTGTATAATTAAAAAAAAATCTTTTTTTCTCGTTAAAGTAAATTTGTGATGCGTTTAGTAAAACTTTTAATGTAGACAGACATAGTTTTCTAAGTTCTTTTTTTTTTCGTGAAAATCTATTACAAGTTGCGTGTTTTTGAAACAGAATTTTTTCTGTTTTTAGGATTCTTTATCATGCGAAACCTGCGGTAAAAGCTTTACTGTGAAAAGAAATTTGACTCGACATCAGAAGATTTGTGGAAACACAGATTCAAAAACTTTTACTTGCATTCATTGCTCGAAAGTCTTTAGCCGCCAAGAAAATTTAATTAGACATTTGAAAACACACGAGAAGAATCCTGATGAAAATTCATCTACTCCTACTAGTTTAAGCTGTTCTGCTTGCTCTAAAACCTTTCCGAAGCAAGCAAATTTGAAGAGGCATATGATTTCGCATAACGAAGAAAAGAAATCATTCAAGTGTCCCTTATGCGATATCGAGTTAACAAGAGCAGATAATCTAACAGTGCATATGAGAGGCCACGAAAGTTTAAATTACTCCTGTACCACCTGTCACGTGAAATTTAATTCAAAATTTAATTTGAATCAACACATACAATCCCAGCATACCAGCCTATCCCACGAAAATAGAAAAAGGAAAGTTAGTACGAAAAATTCATCCTCCAAAAAAAGGAAAACATATACCGAAGCTTTAAATGTATTTTCTTCAACATTTTTAACACCTGATGAAGATGAGAAATTTGACGTGGACGTTTTGGTGGAAAAACGTGGAGCAGATCTTCGTCGAATCATTGAAGAAAAACTGGATACACATCGAGGCGTCAAATGGCATATCCTAGCAAAATGTCTGTTCGAAAGGAAGACTCCAGAAGACGAACTTCAAGCTATTTCCACCTACTTTAGAAGTTCGAATTATACTGAATTAACTATCGATTCAATAAATGAGCATATTTATGAAGCATTTGAGAAAATTAAAAAATTAATAGATGAATTTGTAAATTTGGGATCAGGTTGGATTTTCCAACGGATCCAACATATAGAAATTAAATTGCAGATTATCATCCTCTAGCACCCAGCAGCCATATTAAATCCCCCGATTTCCTTCAAAAGAAAAGAGCTGTTCTCAATATAGAAAATTACAACGATTCTAAATGTTTGGTGTGGTGTTTGATCGCATATCAATTAAAGTTAGATTATAAACAACATCCTGAACGTCTATCCCATTACACACCTCTTGAACATACCATCAAAATGGCAAAGATACCCTACCCAGTCCCTGTGAAAAGCATTCCGAAAGTTGAAAATTTGAACAATTTGCGAATCAACGTATTTGCATTGGATGACCAAGAAGTGTATCCTTTATATGTATCACCCAAAGAAGATCCTGATGTCATTAACCTTTTAGTCTTAGAAAAGGATGAGCAGTTTCACTACACGCTGATTAGAAGCTTTTCAAGATTATTAGGTGATGTCACAAAACGTGGTCATGCAACTTATTACTGTTACCGATGTTTACACCGATTTTGTAGACAAGATTTACTAACATCTCACACCGAATTTTGCAAGCAGCATACTGCTCAAAGGATCAGCTTACCAAAAGATGGCGAACATATTCTATCTTTTACGGGGACTCATCTGCAACATCCAATCCCCTACATTGTGTATGCAAACTTTGAAAGTATTTTAAAACCTTTAACTCCAGCTTCTCAAACTTCACATTGTGAAAAAATTTCAAAACATGAAGCATGTAGTTTTGCTTTTGTTATTATTGATGCTGACGGAAAACCTATCAAGGATAGATTCACATTGTATCGAGGAGAAAATGCTGCAGAAGAGTTTCTGAAGAAGCTAATAACAGAGACAGAAGACATTCGAGAAGAACTGAAGAGTGTAAAGCCGATAAAACTTTCCCCCCAGCAGGAATTGGATTTTCAAACGGTTACCCACTGCCATATTTGCAAAAGGGAACTCTTCAAGAAAAGAACGAGAGATCATGATCACGTGACAGGTGCGTACAGAGGGGCTGCTCACAAAGGATGTAATTTAAACTACAAGCAAACTCGAAACATTCCTGTCGTCTTCCACAATTTACGACACTATGATGCCCATCACATTATGATGGCTATTGGAAAATTTAAAGAATATTCGATAGAAGTGATTGCATCCACATTGGAAACCTATATAGGCTTTCGTATGGTGAAAGAGAACTGTCCCATCCATCTAAATTTCATAGATAGTTTGCAACATCTTTCAGCATCACTGGAAAAATTAGCAAACAACCTGCATAATGATCAATTTAAAATCTTGAATCATTATTTTAAAAATCAGGATATATCCCTGCTCACACGAAAAGGGGTATATCCTTATGATTACGTAACCGATGTCAATAAATTTAATGAAACTGTTCTCCCACCTGCCTCTGCATTCATCAACACATTAACGGATGAACCTATTAGCGAAAGCGATTATCAACATGCACAAAACGTCTAGAAATCCTTCAATCTCCAAACTTTAGGAGATTATCATGACCTATATTTGAAGACGGATGTCTTATTGCTCGCAGACGCCTTTGAAAGCTATCGCAAACTGCGTCAACAGTTCTATGATATCGACAGCGCCCATATGTATACGTTACCAAGTCTGGCATGGCAAGCTTGCCTGAAGAGATCCAACATCCACTTGGAACTATTAACTGATATCGACATGCTATTGATGTTTGAAAATGGGATTCGGGGAGGTATGAGCATGATTAGTCAACGCTATGCCAAGGCAAACATCCCCAACACGCCTGCACGTAATCCAGATCAGGCTCCCAGTTGCATTATGTACTGGGATGTCAATAACTTGTATGGGTGGGCCATGTCTGAGTACCTCCCCCATGGTTCCTTTCAATGGGAAGACCCGAAACAGTTTACAGCAAATAGTATATTAGAGTTGGCAGACGATTCCTCTACAGGATATATTTTCGAGGTGAATCTGGAATATCCTAAAGAACTCCACGCCTTGCACAACGAGTATCCTCTCGCACCAGAAAGAATCACTGTCGAAGAAGATATGTTGTCACCCTTCGCGAAGATGTTAGGTAATAAAAAATTCAAGGGCACGCCAAAACTAACCCCGAATCTTCAAGATAAGAAAAATTACATCGTTCACTATAGAACATTGAAGTTTTACATCCAATCAGGAATGAAACTAACAGAAATTCATCGTGTAATTCAATTTCAGCAAAGTCCCTGGTTAAGGGAGTATATCGCTTTTAACACCGATAAACGAAAACTGGCGAAATCTGCTTTTGAAAAAGATTTCTTTAAACTCCTGAACAACGCTGTATATGGAAAAACGTTAGAAAACCTTCGAAAGCGTCGAAATGTGGAATTGTGTAATACCGAGAAAAGGGCGAAAAAATTAGTCACTTCACCTGCGTTTAAAACCTTCAAAATCTTCTCTGAAGATCTTGTTGCGGTGGAGCGCACTAAATTATCGTTATTAATTAATCGTCCTATGTATGTTGGTTTCTGCATTTTGGAGCTTTCGAAGCTTCTAATGTATCAATTCCATTATGGTTTTGTGAAGGAAACATATAAGCATAATGCCAATTTGCTTTTCACCGACACGGATTCCCTATGTTATGAGATCTATACGAAGGATATTATTGCGGATATGGAGAAGAAAAAGGATTTATTCGATTTTTCTGATTATCCGCAATCGCATCCTTTGTTTTCGACTGATAACAAAAAAGTATTAGGGAAATTCACAGATGAACTTAGCGGTGAATTAGCGTTGGAGTTTGTCGGGTTAAAGGCGAAAATGTACTCCCTGAAATCCGAAACAGAAGAAAAAAACGAGCGAAGGGTGTCACAACACATATCGTCCGAAAAAAAATGAAACATGAAGATTATGTAAAGTGTCTTCAAGAACTCAAGACCAGCACAGTCACACAAGTTCGAATTGGGCAAGAGAACCACCAGTTGTATACAATGCAACAAAACAAGGTTGGTTTGAGCCCATTCGACGATAAACGATATATCCTGGAAGACGGAATCACAAGTCTCGCATATGGGCACTGCGATATCGTCAACATGTAAATAGTTTCTCATCTTATGGACAATGTGCGTAATTTCCATTGCCTAAGAAATTTGTATATATTTTATTTTGCACATAGAAGAATTTTGTATATATTTTATCAAGTTTTATTGTATAGAGAAGATTTATTTTATTATTCAACTTATGGACAATGTGCGTGATTTCCATTGCCTAAGAAAATTTGTATATATTTATCGTTTCATCCTGAATTTGTAAATATGTTAGAGCGCGGTGGGACACAAAGGAGACTTACGTCCGCGACGTGTGTCCTGGGAAACAATATGTAAGCTTAGTTCACTTAAAATGAACAACTCATTGTGAACTAAGTTTATATTTTGGCTAAAAGTCTCCAATGATAATGATTAAACAAAACATCGTTATCATTTCACTCATTCGGCTTTAAAAACATGTTTCGGAAAATTAATAAATGACTAAAAAATTATAACTTATTTCGTTAAAACTTAAAAAAAATGTATTAACCTTTTTTATTCAGTTTAAAATAGGATGACGACATCGCAGGTAAGTGAATCATCCTCTCGAGAGAGGGCGCTGGTGTCGCCGGAAACGATGGTGCTGCCCCCTAGGCTCGTCTCTCGTCCAATCAGAAGCAAGCTCCTTATCTTGATGAAGCCGGTTGTTGCACGCTTCTTCGTTCATTAGCCCGGTGGATGTCATACAGGTAGGACGTGTCTCGACGCTGCTCCGTGGTAAGTATTTTTTAATTGCATGCGATCTTTTCTAATCATTCCTAATCATTCCTTTGTTCTACCTTCCTCTTACAACAGACTTTCCTTCATTAACACTCTTCTTACAGTAGACTTTTATTAATTCATTAGACTTTTATTGATTCATTAACATTATCCTTTGTTCTAACCCCTCTCTTACAGTACACTTTTCATTCTCTCTTCTTTGTTTTAACCCCTCTACTATAGCATGCCGTGTGGGCGCCAGTCTGTCTCGACTCCGCCCACCTGTCCATCACTTTCTTATCTCCCCTAACCTGTCAATCATTCGACTCCTCCCACCTGTCACTCATCCTTGCTCCTCGCTCCTCAGCTCTTGGCTCCTGCTGGGGTAGAACCGGCTTTTTCCTTCTACTGGGGAGCAGTGGTTAAAGTGCTTTATGTACGCGATGTGGGCCCATGTAACTGTGTTGGGCTGAAACAACAAATTAAGTGACATGCTTTCAGTGGAATATTTGTTACAGAGAAAGTAAGAATTTGAAATCATTAAGGGGCAGATCACGTTGACGGTTTAAAAAAATGATTTTTCATAAATTTCAAAATGGATACCTTCAAAAGTTACAAATCTACTACAAAAAGAATTTTACAAAAATGCTAATTAGAACAGGAGTTATGGCTAAAAGTATCTTGCATAAAAGCATGTGCTGTAATGGTATAAGCCAACTTTGAAGCCATTTTTCTAAAAATTGATTTGTGATTTTTGTAAAAATTAACACAAATTTTCAAAAAATCTGAGGATTTGTAGATGTTGTACTAACTAGCGGATGTCCCAAAAATGACCGATGATTTTAAAATTCAATAACTTGCAAATGGTGATAGATATTTAAAAAAAACTTGCAGGAGGGTTATGTATGATGTCAGGATTTTTTTTTTACTGTGATTCTTTCTTTTAGTTCGAATTTCAAACAATAGATAGCGCTGAGAACAGTAAGTGTGGAGTCCAGACCCGATTTTTAGTACTTCGGGATCCATTCAATACATTTCAATCTCATTTCTTCGTATGGAAGAAGAGAGAGGCCGAAAAATCGAGCCTAGATTTAGCGGTTATTGCTTGCAGCGTCATCTATCGATGCTATTATAATTAAAACTGAGAATCGCAGCATACAAACTCCTGACATCACACATAACCCTCCTGCAAGAATTTTTGTAATATCTGTCACCGTTTGCAAGTTATTGAATTTTAAAATCATCGGTCATTTTTGGGACACCCGGTATTTACTCATTAAATAATCTTGGTTATTTTTGAAAATCATGTTTTTTCTTTCAATTTTAAAATTCCTTATAACCCTAATCAACATTACACGAATGCTTCTTATTACCCAAAAAGTGCCACTTTTAAAAAAATGTAAATATTGATATGTATTTTTTTTCTTCTACTTTAAACGTGTTAACATTTTGACTGCTGGTAACGTGAGGATGTGTTGATAGTTATTGCCCCTCTGTAGAAACGGGGTTTTCCGAGAATGAGACTACTTTTTATAACAAATAGGAATGAAAAGTGTTAATGAAATATGACTGTTTATCGTATCGTATTGATTACTAAGTATAGGCGCAGATTCACGGTCGTGAGTCCCCACGTGGCGACTAATTTTTTTGTTTTGGCGACTAATTTTTGGCGTCTAAGTCACCATCTTTTGGCGAATTTCGCGTTTTTCCGATAATCTTTAGTCGAAAATCGCGTTTTTTTTTCGTGATCCTCTGACGAAAATCGCGTTTTTTCGCGATCCTCTGACAAAAATCACGTTTTTTCCGCGAACTTTTGAAGAAATTCACGTTTTATAGCAATCTTTTTATGAATGTCGTGGTTTTTTTAACGAAATTTTCAATCCTTTGATAAAATTCCTTTTTCTCTGGAATCTGTTGACGAAATTCACGTTTTTTCTGCAATGTTTTCACGAAAGTCGCGTTGTTTCTGCTATCCTTTGACAAAATTATCGTTTATTCTGCGATCCTTTGATAAAATTAGTGCGGGTTTTTTTTTTTTTTTTTTTGTTATCCTTTGACGACGTTGACGTTTTTCTGCGATGATTGACGAAATACGCGTTTTTTTTTTAAGATTCTTTGGCGAAATTAGTGTTTTTCTTCGGAATTCTTTGACGAAATTAGCGTTTTTCCCTGAAGGTTTGACGAAATTTGTAGGGAGTTTTAGCAATTCTTTGACGAAATTCTCGCTCTGAATTTTCCCCATATAAACGCTATCGCTTTTATGGGTTTCTTTCATAATGTGGCCACTGGATTATTTGGGTTTAAGAGACACTGGCTGCTTAAAAATTTTGGGAATCTGCATCTATATTACTAAGCCATCTTTAGGCCTTTCCTGATAGAATTTGTTTACTACGAGCCAGCGCGTGATAGGCACTAGAGGTAAAATTATTTCCTAAATGCCACATTAGGCGCTGGCGCATGATGTGTAAAAATGAAACAAAATAATTAAAATAACTGACAAAACGCATTATTTTTGCACAATACTTTATCACTAACAAATATTTAATATAAATGATCTATTATAAGTTGGTTAGAATTATATTATCAATATCTTTAAACATTTTATTTGTAGATCACCTTTGCATAATCTAAGCAATAACCGGAAGATCCGTCACAAACTTTGCAGAAATACAGTGGTGGCCAAAATTGTGAACATTTTTAGGTTACAAAAAGTAAAAAGCTACCTATTTCCGAAGGAAAACACTTCGGGAAATTTTGCTTTATTTTCGCCGATTATGATCCCCCAGATACCAAAACCACCCTCCGTTGAAATGCTGACTTATATATATATTTATTTATATCTGAATTTCGTCATGCTGTAGCTCTCGAATTTTTGAACCAATCTGGATGAAATTTTTCATGTGCATAGTACATACTAATGTTTCGATCGAGTTCGTTGGCCAGCTTCATCCGACATCTTGTTTCAAAATGGCGGCCGTTCGAATTTTTTTGTGTATTCTAATTTTGTATACTTATAGGAAATGTTACGTTTTACAAAATGCAAACTCTTATGTATCATTTTAAACAGAATGTCAGAAACATTAAAAGATATTTTAAAGAGTCTCACAGTGTAAGTTTACAACATAGGTCATTTTAAAGAAAAAGTTAGGAAACCTAAAAATTTCCAAAAGTGTCCACAAAATTACCTGGTTTTACGGCCATACTGATCCAAAGATTATTATACTGGTTGGGTCGAGACCGGCCCAGAAAAGTTCAGCCCCTGCACATCTCTGGAAAGAATGAGATCCAGCTCTTTCCCATCACGGAAAAAAGTCTGACCCGGCGGCAAATTCACAAACACTCAACGTCCCAGCGCTCTTGACGCCAAACTCTGTAGCCAAGCGCTTTGGCGAAAAAATGAACTTTGACTTGTATACGTGCATGCTGCATTCTGTTTCTAGTACCGTAGTTCGAAGTTTGCATGTGCGAATATTTATATTCGCTTTATATGAATATATTTCGGATTCGCTTACAGAGTTAAAAAGGAGGTTTTTTTTCCTTTTGTAGATTAATTCAGTCTACACAAGTTGTATTATTGATTATATACGATTATATTACTCGAATATTCATGCTGTTACAATAAAATAAGATTACCGTTACAAAGTAAGGATGACCCTGAAAAATTTAAACTGCATGTTTCTAGCTTTATAAAGGTATAATGGTTGAAACAATAGTTGCCATAGTTAATCAAGATAAATCAACATAGTTGAAAACTGTTTACGATCTTAGTTTGTCATATAGTTTTTATGGTTTACTATGGAATTACTATGAAACAATAATTGCTGGAAGTACGTTTTCAATTGTGGTACACGTTTTTAAATGTAATCTTTTTTTTTTTCATATTTACTTGGTGTATATAAATTCTATAGATTATATACAGGGCTGAACAAAATATCACAAGTACATTTTCGTTTATTGACGGAAAGTTTTAAAAGGCATTTTTCAACTGTGTTACGCGTTTAACTGAATCAACTTTTAGCATACTATGTAGTATACATAAAAATCTATAGAACATATACAGGGCTGCAAACAAAAAATCGGATATTTTTCAGATGATTGATGGTAATTTCAGAAATTGGCTTTTTAAATGCGTTATCGTTTTCCAAATTGTTTATTTAGATATCATTATTCAGCTTAATAAACAGTGAAATTTTGTTACAGTATTCTCAGTGTGTTGGAAAACATTGCATGATCTATGACGGACGCATGATTTTTCGTTCTTGGTTATTTTTGAATTAATTTTCCAAAAATTATAGATTTATTTTTATACAGTTTGTTAAGCACTGTTAGTATGAAGTGGAGGAATAATACAGGGGTGCAAGAATACCACAAATACTACAATAAATGAGTATGGTTAAATTCTTACTTTTTCAAATTCATCATAATTAAGTATAATTTTTAATTTTTTTTAAATAAATTTGATAGTAGTTCATAAAAGAAGAGTAATTGAGCATCCCATTAATGGATACTGGCCTTAAAATCTTTAAAATAAACGCAATTTTGTAAATGGCAGTATATACAATTCAAAGTTTTCTATAACTATGGGAAAAAATCCCAATTTTCTACTTCCTGACTGGTTTAATCAAGATTGTAAAGAATAAAATGATTACAGCGTACAAGGAGAAGTTATGAAAAAAAAATTAATAAAAGCTAATTTTTTATTTCCTATTTTTTTTATGAACCAAAAACTTTTAGGAGGAGGGATGGGGTGCTATGTCCATTATTGAATATTTTTAACCTGTTATCAATCAGCAACAAAGCACATATCTTAGCATACTCTCAACTAGTAACTAAGTTAATTATAGTGAATTTTCATTTATTTATGGTGATCATTTAAAGAAAGGCTAAAGTTATAGAGTGGGTCTATAAGATTAAATATTTCACTTGTTCACAATATATATACATGCATATATATTCAGCTCATGCATTATTCAAAAGACGACTGTAGTAATGTATTTTTTGTGCTGACACTAGATGGCAGCAGATGATATGTCTAAAACTCCATAAATAAATACTTTAGCTTCCGAGAAGAAAGGTTAGACTTCTTATAGAGCATATATCTATAAGATTAAATACTTCACTTGCTCATAATGCATACATAATTATTCAGAAGATGAAATAAGCATTTATTATTTCGTATTCGTATTCTTGAAAGCAGTGGCGTGGCGTGAAAATTTTCGGTGGTCATAGCAATTATTTAAGTTTGTGGTGAAAAATTATTAACTCTAAAATTCAATGGTTGAATGTTCAAAAAAGAAACTTTAAATCTTACCTTCACTTATACATGAACTCCAAATGTTCTGCTAAAACTGGATCGTACAGTTTTAAAAGCTTATTAAGAGTTTTAAAATATTGCTTGGTCATCGCCGCATCCAGCGATGACCGGACGCCACGCCACTGCTTGAAAGTGTTCCGTAAGCAAGAAATACGCGATCAAATGAACAAAACATCGAAGGTCGACATTACCTTCAGACTTGCTTGCGCGTGGAAGTTCATTTTCTCGCCAAAGGTCTAGGCTACAGAGTTTGGCGTCAAGCGCGCTGGGGCGTTGAATGATTGTGAATTTGCGACTCGGCGTGAGTCTGCAGAAATAAGTAAGGCACAGGTTGCGCCTGAGTCTCCTTAATCGAAATAGACCCGTGACTGGTCCGTGCAGACCTCTACTTGAGCTAAAAGATAGTTCGGGTATTATGGGATACCTTTTAATTTTTATTTGTAGGTCGGCGTAAAAAATGTGAGATAGTGCATTAAAAGTCAGTGAAGTACAAACTTGGACCGCAAAACTAGGTAAAATGAAACCCGGACCAACATAAAAAAATGCATATATTTTTGAATCGTCATAATTCTACAATTTGAATTTCTCTTACTATAATACGAGTAAAAATGGTGTGTGTATGTAACTTTTATCTTAAAAACGGCTCTAACGATTTTGACTAAATTTTGTATTCTGCCGTTTTGGGTTACGAGAAGACCATTCGGTTAAGTCACATGTTCAAAAAAGTTTGATTAGTGGGTCATTTTTGGGTCAAGCTAATTCTATCTAGAAAACAGCTCTAACGATTTTGACTAAATTTTGTATTCTATAGTTTTCGAGCTCCAGAAAACCATTGGGTTAGGTCGCACGTTCAACAAAATTCGATTAGTGGGTTATTTTGGGTCACAATGGATCAGGGTCAAGCTAATTGTATCTAAAAATAGGATCAAATGATTTTGACAAAATTTTGTAACATACTGTTTCCGAACTCGAGAAGATCGATGGGCTGGGTCACATGTTCGAGAAATTTCGATTAGTTGGTCATTTTTGGGTCAAGCTAATTTCATACAGGAAACGGCTCTCTAACGATTTTGATTAAAATAAACAGATATTCTGTCGCTTTCGAGCTCCAGAAGACCACTGGGTTAGATCGCATGTTCGAGAAAATTAGATTGGTGGGTCATTTGGGGTCACTATTGGTCAGGGTAAAACTAATTGTATCTAAAAAAGGGTCAAACGATTTTGAAATTTTTTTATGTTATACCGATTCCGGACACAAGATGACCATTGGGCTAGATAACATGTTAGAGAAATTTCGATTATTGCGTCCTTTTGGGTGACTATGGGTCAGGATCAAGCTAATTGTATCTAAAAACGGGTCAAACGACTCCCGATTTTGACAAAAAAATTATTATACTGTTTTCGGTCTCGAGAAAACCATTGGGCTATGTCACATGTTCCAGAAAATTAGATTAGTGGGTCATTTTGAGGTCACTGCGGGTCAAGCTAATTTTATCTAAAAATGACTTAAATGATTTTGATTAAATTTTGTATCCTACTGTTTTGGATTAACAGAAGACCATGGAGCTAGGTCACATGTTTAAGCCGATTTGATTAGTGTGTCCTTTTGGGTCACTATGGGTCAGGGTCAATCTAATTTTATATAAAAAAAACGGCTCAAACGATTTTGACTAAATTTTATGTCCTACTATTTTGGATTATGCGCAGACCCTTCGACTAAGTCATATATTCGACAAAATTCGATTAGTAGGGTCATCATGGCTCACGACAGATCAAGCTACTATTATCTAAAACATGCACTAACTAATTCAACTAAATTTTGTAACCTATCATATTGGATTATGTGAAGAACATTGGGCTAAGTCATATCGCTCACCCGCAAGAAATGTGACACATCTCGACTTAAGTAAATTTCACAGGAGAAGCAAAAGAAAATTTGCATAATTTTTCTGTGACCATGTACCACCTAGCTTTGCATGCTGGAGAAAAACGTGCATAAAAGTATAAAACCCCTAAGAATGAAGGCATATGATGAGGTTTGGAGGGTTGGATAAATTTACCCCACACACACACACAATCCACCCCTCTTCTGTGGTCACGAATGGACAAATAGCGCAATAAAGTGATTTTCCGTATAACAGACCTGCCAACCTTTGAAAATGAGAAATCGTAGCACACAAAATTTAAATTAATCTGAAGGTTGGTTGGTTGGTTGGTTTTTAGTGTTACACAGACATCTTTTGACATTTGTAAAAGGAATAATGTTTCTGTTTCAACTCAATATAGTAAATTCTTTCCTCTGAAAATTATTATACAATTTTTAGAGTTTCTTTTCGTTTCGCAGTGTTTTTTTTTTTTTTTTTTTTTTTTTTTTTTTTTTTTTTTTTTTTTTTACATTTGTAAAAGGAGCCACGTTCCAAATTTTTGACTCTGTGCAGTAAATTTTGACGAAATTCGCGATTTTTTTCCCGCGATCATTTCAGGATACTCACAATTTTTTCCCCACAATCATAATTCACATTTTTCTGTCATGATTCTTTGGTGAAATCTGCACTTTTTACCATGAAATTCGACGAAATTCGCATTATTTACCGCGATCCTTTGACGAATTTTGCGTTTTTTACCACGATCCTTTGACGAAATTAGTGTTTTCTTTCTGCGATCTTTCGGTGAAATTTGCGTTTTCTTATTGATCTTTTGACGAAATTCACGTTTTCTTTCTGTGATATTTTGACAAAATTCACGTTTTTACCACAATCCTTTACCAAAATTTATTTTCTTCTGCGACCAATTGATGAAACTGATTTTTTTTTTTTTTTTTTACACAGTCAGTTGTCAAAATTCGCGATAGTTTATCGCAAATCTTGCGATTTTGCACACTATTTCAAACCTTGCCCCTCAAAGAACCACCCCCTCCCCTTCCAGAAATTCTTAAAATGACACCTTTGTCTCTAAGGAAGGGAATTCCTGTATACATATTTACAGAAACACGATTCACCTGAGGTTAATATACATAAAGAGTGTTTTATGTTAAGAAGCTTGTTTTGCAGCCCAGATTTTTTTTTCCAATAAGCATTTATTAATAACCGAATTTTCGTACTAATGGCTATTTTTTTTAAACTTTCGGAAATAAATACTTTGAAATTTTGGAAATCTCGGAACAGAATCATTCCTGAAAAATATGCTGCTCGGTATAAAAATCGCAACTAGAAACAAAAAATGCGTATTTGTGTTTTTTGCAAAAAATCGTAGTTTAAGACCGATTTTCGTAGCATCGTAGTTGATAGGTCCAAATCGTAGCAGTTGGCAGGTCTGGTATAACTACACTTATGAAACTTTTCGCAAGACACACCTATGACACACCTATTTGTGGAATAAAACGCAAAATGAAATAAATTTTGCGAGATGTGTCACTTTTCTTGCGGGTGAGCGACATGTTCAAGAAAATTCGATTAGTGGATCATTTTTTGGCGAGTCAAACTAATTTCGTCTAAGAAACTGCTCGAACGATTTTGACTAAATTTGGTATCCTACCATTTTAGGGTACGGAAAGATCACTGGTCTGGGTCACATGTTCGAGAAAATTTGATTAGTGAGTAATTTTTGGTCCATACGAGTCAGGATCAAACTAATTTCATTTTTAGAAACGGCTGAAACTATTGTGGCTAAATTTTGCATCCTATCATTTTGGATTACGAGGCGACCATTGGGCTAAGTCATACGTTCGAGAAAATTCGATTAGTGTGTATTTTTTTTGTGACTATTGGTCAAGCTACTATTATCTGAAAACGGCTCTAACGATTTCGACTAATTTTTTTATCCTACTGTTTTGCGTTGCGAGAAAATCACTGTAGTAATCACATGTTCGAGAAAATTCAATTAGTGGGTTATTTGGGGATCACTACGAATCAATGCATTTCAATGAGAATTAAAGTTGAAACAGGTATCAAGTTATTGAATTGTAGGCAGTAAACGAAACAGGCGATAAGTTGGCGACATTTGGCCGAAAAATCGACTTTCAACATTACTAATGCCAAAACACATACTTGGCGCCGAATAAAAGCATGTTTGACTATATTTGGCGAAAAAAAAAAGGTTTTCAGAAAGTGAAGGAATTTTCTAGAAATTCTCAATAGGCCACGACATACCTGGTTAAACCAATCAGAGTCGAACTAAAAATGTAATTTGGATTGATGTCCTTTCATTGTAAATATGTAAGTAAAGTACAATTTAGAGACATGTAAACGTACATAATTTTCATATTGTTTCTGTTAATAATACTGTTATAAAATAAAATGCTTTGTATCAGCCATACTCAATCTTTTTTTTCTCGCGGGCCGCAAATTAAGTTTTTGACTTTAGGCGGGCCGCAACACACTTATAAAAGTGAAAAAAAAAAACAGTAATTAAAATAACATAAGTAGTATAACAATGCAATATAATAAACTTAATATTATCACTAGGGTTGAACATTTATCGCGGAAGAAATATATACTAGAAAATTTAACACCACTATTTCCAAATAAGCAACTTCGTAGTAGACTTCTATTGCAAATGCTGTAGGAAGATGCCGCGAAATTTGCTGGTTGGCAATAGTGTATAAAATGCATTCGGTGCCAATTTTTTCCCCGACAAAAGCTCAACCCTAAAAAACAGTATTAGCTATGTAATAAGTGTAAAATGTAATAATATAACAATGCGGAATTTCCATGTTCTTAAAAAAAAAAAAGAAAGATTTTCACATTTTCTATAATGAATCAATCTCTTGCTCAATAAGATTTTTTCTTTTTTTTTTTTTTTTTTTTTTTTTTTTTTTGTACAAGCATATAGTGAAAACTTAATTTGGAATAATGTTTGATTGATGTTGAAGATTAAGAAATGTATACATCACTGTAAGGCAAATAGGACTCCATGCAAAAAGAACTTTTGAATACGGAAACGTCTTTAAACATAATTTTAAGTTAATTATAAATAACGGATATATTTTATATTCCCATGAAAATATATAAAACAGCGCCAAAGATCTTAAATAAATACTTCTTTATGCGCATATCTATTAATTGTATAATCATTATATTCTTCGGGCCGCACATAAAAGTTTGCCGGGCCACGTGTGGCCCGTTGGCCGCAGGTTGAGTATGGCTGCTTTATATCAATAACACGGCGAGAACGATACAGTGAGAATAATATATCGAGTTGGACACAAAGCTAATTTTGACCGAGCTATGCTCGGTCATTCCCGCTGTTATTAAAATTAGGCATAATACTAGGAGCAAAAAAACATGAGTACACAGGGATGAGAGCGCTCCGACCCAAATGACTGCTTGCTACCACTAAATTTTAATGGTATTTCTCCCTTATTCAATGACAGAATTTCTGAGATTCCCTCTAAGTGTTTGGAGCGTAATATTCTGTTCACTAAGCTCCAGGTTTCACAGCAATACAAGCACTATTTAAGGTAATATACTTCTATAGACTTAATGAATTTTAAATACATTGAAGAATGATTAATACTCTCAAGAATTACATTACAGGGTGTCTACAGAAATCGTAAAAAAAAAAGTTCCCTGATTTTTCCATGATTTCCCTGACTAACTTTATCAGACTTCCCTGATTTCCATTATACGACACATACGGTATTTTTCCATGTATGCCAATTCTGACTTATCCAGCTTGCTAATATATCATTCGGGAGAAAAAACAAGAGAAAAACCTAAAAATTGCCTAATATTCATTAATTATTGGTTGACAGTTTTATAAATACGAATCCGAACTCAAAATTTAGTCCGACAACTTCACATATTGTCCAATGGATATAGGGTGACCAGAAAATTTCCTTATCTTCTGAAAAATATTCAATTCTAAGATTTATCTACATCTGACAGGATAGCTAATTGGATTAAGCTGGCCACCTGCTCAGGTTATGCTAATGTATCATTTAAAAATTTTTAAAAATGGGTAAATTGCGTTCAATATAAGCACTATCTACAGAAAATGAGGACATCTGATCACCTTAATTTGCATTAAATAACAAAACTCTGAGCATGTGAATCTTTTTAAAAATATTGGGAAAGACTATTCAGCATGTGAAAAAATGTGGTATATACCACAGACGAATCAGTCTCGTTTGGCAAGGTGAAAATGCAAATATTTTCACTTATAGACAAATTTCCCTGATTTTCGAGTATTTTTACAAAGTTCCCTGAGTTTTCCCTGATATTTCCAGATTGATAAACCTCCCTGATTTTTCCATGATTCCCTGGTTTCCAGATTCTGTAGACACCCTGAATTCATATTTGTAATTGAGTTTTTTTTTTATATATATATATAATGTTATCATATTTTCTTAGCATTTAAAACAAAATGCAAAGAAAACAACATTACAATTTTACCCTTTGCAAGATGCTCGGAAGGTAAAAGCAAAGAATACTATTAAAATTTAGTGGTGAAAATCAAACATTTGGGTCGCAGCGCTCTCATCCATGGTTCAGCAAAACCTGTGAAAGTGAACCTATCCATAATGGAATCCCGTCTTAAATGGAAAAAATGTCTCTAATATGTATACCACTTGAAACTATTTCAAGACTGATAAATTATTTATTAATTTATATTATTAAGGATGCACAACTTTTGATCTGACATCACCCAAGCTATTACAAGTTTAGTATAAAATATTTTTCCTTATTTAATAACGGAAGCTTTATAGTTAAAAAGGCTAAAAATACCTTTCGTAAAGGTACAAATTCTCAGAAGAAAATAGCGAGGCGCTCGGCAGCAAGAATGCTTTTTTTCTTATTCTAGTATTTTTTTTAATAAGTGGGGAGGAGGGGGGGATTATATGACTCATTATTTATAACAACAAAATATGTTAAATATGATAGAAAGGTTTTTTTTAATAACATATTTTTTTTATCAATTTAAATATTGTGTGTTGAAGTACGGAAGATCATGATAATTTAATTATACAGAAAAGTCTATACACCATTTATTACATAGAAAAAAAAACAAAAAAAGAAAAAAAACAAAAAAAAAACACTGAGAAATTATATACATTAGATAGGCTGCATATACACAGCATTTTTTTAAAACTAATTGAAGTACACATTTTATCAATAAATACACAAGTATTTAGCACTATTAAGATTGTTCTTTTTAAAAGAATTTTTATATGAACTCGTTTTGTATTTTAAATACGAAATAGACATTAAAATATAAAAACTGACAAGTATAGTTATGGCGTATTAGCAAAATACAAATTAAGATTAGTGAGAAAATATAAATGTCTATCTCAAGTTCCAATTCTTGCATTAAAGTATGGTAGCATCCTAGTTTCTTTCTTCTCTCTGTCCTTTATTTTATTTATTTATTTTTTTGTTGTTTGACTTTTTCTTTTTTGTAACTTTTGCCGCTGTTAAATAAATAACTACAACACAACTTCTTATTTTACTCTTACTCATAAATTTTGTTCAGCCCTTTCAAAACTCAGAGATTAATATATATATACAGTGAAACCTCCCTGTGAGGCCACCTCCATTAAGCAACCACCTCTCAGAATGACCATTTTTTCATGGAACGAAATTTATTCCAATAGGCTCAATACTAATTTTACCTCCATTCAGAGACCATCCCAGTTGAACTCCCTCCATGAGCGACCCATTTCTTTGAAGAAAATGAAACAAATTTCGTGTTTTTCTGGTCGCTTGAAGAAGGTTTTATAAGAAAAATAATTCCAGAGAGCACATTATTCATCAAACTTCTAAACTAAGTTTAGATTTTTTTATTTATTCCGGTAACTTTTATGTGTTTAAACCCCTTTGTGCCTTTTTAAGCAATGAATTTAACTCTGATGACAAATTAAGAATGACGGTCGGTCAATAAACTCCCCTGTCCTATTCTGTCAGGAATAAATCTTAAAGAAATAGATAAATTAATTAAATCGTCATTATTTGTCCCCGTCCAAAGAAATTGCTTTTATTTACTGAACTTCGAAAGGACTTGGAAATAAAAGATAAAACCGTAAAATCAAAGCAAACGTCAATAAACTCTGCGGTAATTAACTTACGTAATTAACTTTTATTTTGACACTTAAACTTCAATATTTTTTTCCTAATGGGAAAAATAAATTTTTGTAACATTAATTGTTACCTTTTTTCAACAATTAAAATCTAGATTTAAGCATGGCGTCCAATAAGAGACCACCTTTTGGAGCAACAAATTTTTATTGGAACGGAATGTGGTCGCTTTAGGGAGGTTTTACTGTATATACATAAGTGGACACTAACCAGTCGACTAAATAAATACTAGAGAAAACATCGGCAGCTGACACAGAACTTAGCAACCCCCCCCCCCCCCCCATGACTGATCACACCCTTTTTGCATCATGAAAAGTTGCATGTTGTGCTGCTAGTCACTCTGTTTCCGAATTCCCCTCGGTAATGCTATGGACATTTGATGCATTCTTATACATTTAAAAATCTCCTCAGGAAATTAATATTTTTAACTTCTTTTTTTTTCAGTGTTCTCTTCTTAAAGGACGTCTCCTTTTTCCTTAGTTGTTAAAATATTTTTTAAATCTTTGCTTAATTTAATATTTTATGTGTTAAAAGCTGACGAACTGGGAGTGAAATTTTATAACAATTCATATAAAATTAAGCATAGATTTTAGAAATAATTTGACAACTAAGAAAAAAGACACATCCTTCAACCCCTTGAGGGGCGGTGGGATATATTTTATCCCACCTAAGTTTAATTAAGATTTGCACCAGAAACTTTTAATTAAATTTTACTTTTATAACTTTGGGGGAAAATCGTTGAAAAATCACTTTTCCTTATTTTGAAATAAAATTTTTCCAATTTTCTGGTGGGAATTCAGCATTACACAAACACAATTGCTTGCCCCTCAAAGGGTTAAGAAGAGTACACAGACAAAAGAAGTTAAAAATATTGATTTCCCGAGGAAATATTTAAAATATAAGAATCCACCAAACGCCCGCATTACCGCAGTAACATTACCGCAGGGAATTCGGGAACTGAGTGATGAGCAGCCTTAAGAGCCTACACTAGTCATTCAAAAAAACTCGGATGGTAATGTTAATCCTATGGGGAAGTTATTTTGAAATATCTCGCTTGAATTTTAATATTTTCGATTTTTTTTTTTTTTTTTTTTTAAGGATAGCTGAGCAGGATAGCTGCACCTACAACCTGGCTAGTTTTTACTTTTTCAGTTTTGGTTATAGTTTTTTTTTTATATTAGGATAGTTTCAATTTCAAAACCGGTTCTGAAAGTAAAAGCAATTTTTTTTTTTAAATCTGAAACCAAAATCAAACTAGTCGGATGTATCAATCCCAAAACTTTCTTCTATCTCATACATGTTAATACTTCAAAATTCGCTATCACACTACCAAAATTAAATGGCAATCTATGCATCTCATGAGGATTCTAAAGTTATGAAATTCTGTGCATTAGTTCTTGAGATATGACTATCGCTGAAATCGTCTAAATCCAGCAAAATGCTGCCTAGCAGCGCCACCTATTGGGTGATTTATACCAAATCCTAATCAACAACAATTTATGTCAACTTTTGACTGAATCTGAAGTTTGGAGAAAATCCGTGCATTAGTTTTTGAGGTAGAGCTATTGCGAAAATCGTGAAAATTCCTGCATAGCAGCGCCACCTATTGGGTGATTAACACCAAAACCTAATTAACAGCAACTTGTGTCAACATATAACTAAATCTGAAGTTAGATGAAAATTCGTCCATTAGTTCTATAGATAGAGCTATTGAGGCAATCGTGAAAAAGGCAGCACAGAAGCGCCACCTGTTGGGCGATTTACACCAGCACATAATCTGTAGCAAGTCATATCAAGGACTAACTGAATCTAAAGTTTGATTAACATCCGTGCGTTAGTTCTTAAAATAGAGCTATTGGGGAAATCGTGTAAATCCTGCAAAATTCATCATAACAGCGCCACCTGTTGGACGATTTACACCAAAACATAATCAGCATCATTTCATATCAAGGACTAACTAAATATGAAATTTCATCAAAATCCGTGCATTAGTTCTTGAGATAGAGCTGTTGCGAAAATCGTGAAAAATGCAGCACAGTAGCGCCACCTGTTGAGCGATTTACACCAAAAACTAATCAGCATCAATTTGTATTAGGGACTAACTGAATATAAATTTTTATTAAATTCCGTGCATTAGTTCTTGAGAAAGAGCGCCCACAAAATTTGTGTCACATACACACAGACAGACAGACATTTTGTAAAAACGTGTTTTTTTGGAATCTCTGCCCCCTAAAACGTGTAAATCCGTCGAAAACCGGAATTCGGAAATTTTCATGAATCCAATACTTTCTTCTTGTAAAGATAGAAAAAAGTAAAAAGTAAAAACTAGCCCGGTTGTAGATC